>CAIGRS010218524.1:0-22589 GCA_903798395.1 Fraxinus floribunda | reverse complement strand
TATACATTTGATAGATTCATTTTACATATGTGTTTTCATTAATGTATAAATTCTCTATAATTAATTCTCGATTAATTAATATTCATTTTCATTTATGTCCCCCATTTACCTCGTTTGTATCTTAGCATTCATTGAATAAATCGATTGGAGGAAAATTCTAAAGATATTCATCTTTTATTTCATTTTTTTAATGAATTTAATTTACTATCTAATCTAGTAAAATTATTAAATATAATATCAAGTGCGAATAATTTTTTAGATGATTCTAACCCTACTACAATTCAATTATTTCAACAATATTTTACTTTTCGTTTTTATTTAAATATAATATCAAGTGCGAATAATTTTTTAGATGATTCTAACCCTACTACAATTAAATTATTCTAACAATATTTTACTTTTCGTTTTTAATATGTATTTAATTTATTTAACCATGTAGTAACACCAATGTACATGTATATTGGACAGATTCATTTCACATGCATGGTTTCATTAATGTATGAATTCTCTATTATTAATTCTTGATTAATTAACATTCACATTCATTTAATTAATATTCATTTTCAGTTATGTCCCCTCATTTATCTCGATTGTATCTTAACATTCATTGAATAAATCGATTAGAAGAAAACTTTAAAATTATTCATCTCTTGTTCCAAATTTTTTTTAATGAATTTAATTTACTATCTAATCAAGTGGAATTATTAAATATCATATCTGGTGAGAATAATTTTTTGGATGATTCTAACTATACTATAATTCAATTATTTCAATAATATTTCGTTTTTCGTTTTCCAATATGTATTTAATTTATTTAATCATTTAGTTACCATTAATGTACATATATATTTGATCGATTCATTTCATCCGTGTGTCTTCATTAACGTATGAATTTGATATTATTATTTCTCGATTAATTAACATTCACAATAATTTAATTAATATTCATCTTCATTTATATCCCCTTATTTACCTCGTTTGTATCTTAATATTCATTGAATAAATCTATTTGATGAAAACTCTACAAATATTTATCTTTTGTTCCATTTTTTTTAATGAATTTAATTTACTATCTAATCAAGAGGAATTATTAAATATCATATCAAGTGAAAATTATTTTTTGGACGATTCTAGTCCTACTATAACTCAATTATTTCAATAATATCTTTCATTTTTTAATAAGTATTTAATTTTTTTTAACAATTTAACTATCATCAATGTACATATACATTTGACGGATTCATTTTAATTGTGTTATTTCATTTAGGGGTGGGCATGGGTTGGGTCGGGACGAGACGAGACGATTTTTACCTCAACTCAAACACAACCCAACATGATCGCTTTGATCATTATTTAACTCAACACAACTCATGTAAAAGTTGAAACCCAACCCAATCAAGTATCGGTTGGGTGGTCGGTTTGTAACAACTTGTTAACAAAGATTAAAAGTAGTAAGTTGGATTGGACGAATTTATAATTGACTCATAACTTAAATAATATTAGGCCTCTATAGTTGCAATGACAAAAAAAATTGAATTATTTTGGCACTTCATGCCTGAAAATGTTACACGAACATTTTGATATTAAACTATATGAAGCTAAGAAATATTTTTGTGTTGGATGTATATTTGTCCAACAATATCATTATACTTGTAAAGTTCATAAATATAGGCGGGTTGGATTAGACGGGTTTATTCGATTTTCATAAGTTAACCCATAATCCGACCGAACCCAACCCGCCTACACAACCAACCTATCCAACATGTGTAAAAACAACAAAAAAATCAACTCAAACCGGTCATGTTGGTTTGGTTTTGACGGTTTTGACGAGTTCAATCGTGTTTTGCCCATCCCTACTTTCATTAATGTATGAATTCCCCAATATTAATCCTCAATTAATTAACATTCACATTCATTTAATTAATATTCCTCTACATTTATGCATTTCGGTATTATTAATTCTAATTATATAATTAAAATTTCACATTCAAAAATGCATTTCATTATTCACGGCCATGTATGCTAATTAAAGTCGAATTTTATTTAATGGGAACTAAATATCACATTAAGTGAGAATCATTTTTTGAACGATTTTAGCCTCATTATAATTCAGTTATTTAAATAATACCTTACTTTTCGGTTTCAATATATATTTAATTTATTTAATCATTTAGTTATTATCAATGTAAATGTATATTTGACATATTCATTTCACCTGTGTACTTTAATTAATGTATAAATTCTCTATTATTAATTCTCAATTAATTAATATTCACACTTACATTCACATTCACTTAATTAATATCCATTTTCGTTATGTCCCTCTATTTATCTTGTATGTATCTTAACATTCATTAAATAAATCAATTGGAAGAAAATTCTAAAATTATTCATCTTTTATTCCAAATTTTTTAATGAATTTAATTTACTATCCAATCAAGTAGAATTATTAAATATCACATAAAGTTAGAATCATTTTTTTGGACGATTCTAACGATTCTAGCCCTACTATAATTTAATTAGTTTAATAATAACTTCTTTTTCGTTTTTTCATATATATTTAATTTATTTAATCATCTACTTATCATCAATGTATACATACATTTGACGGATTCATTTCACTTGTGTGCTTTCATTAATGTAAGAATTACCTATTATTAATTCTCAATTAATTAATGTTCACATTCATTTAATTAATATTTATCTTCATTTATGCATTTCAATGTTATTAATTCTAATTATAAGTTAATTAAAATCTCACATTCAAGAATGCATTTTATTATTCACAGTCATATATGCTGATTAATATCCAATTTTAATTACTTAATTGGAATTAAATATTATATCAAGTGAGAATTATTTTTTTGATGGTTTTAGCCATATTTTAATTCAATTATTTCAATAATACCTTACTTTTTCGTTTTTCAATATATATTTATTTTATTTAACCATTTAATTACCATTAATGTACATTTGACGAATTCTTTTCACAAGTGTGTTTTCATTAATGTATGACTTCTCTATTATTAATTCTCAATTAATTAAATTCATATTCGTTTAATTAATATTTATCCTTATTTATACATTTCAGTGTTATCAGGTCTAATTATAAGTTAATTAGAGTTTCACATTCAAAATGCATTTTATTATTCACGTCCATGTATGCTAGTTAACATCCAGTTTTATTTAATTAAAAATTAAATAAATGATTCAACATTCATTGTCACATATATATTCATTGGTATTAATTTTAAATTGTTGACATTCACGCATATTCAAATATTACTTTTACAATACTTATAAAATATTTCAACGTTAACAATATCAGTTACATACATACATACATACATTTGTGAAAAATTAAATATGAATATAAATTGAAACATTATTTTACATTAAAAAGTAACAAGATCTAATACTTTATTTATATTTTTTGCATACTAGTTAATTTGCTGAAAATTAAAAGCGATATACTTTGTCATTGTTTTTTAAAAAAAAAAGTCTCACACTATTTCACTTATATTCTTTTTGTAGATATGGATAAAATTAAAGTTTTCATCTACTATGGGGGCAAAAAGGAACATGATAACAGAAATTATTGTCTAAATATAATACACATACAATTACTTTTGTTAAAACGTAGATATCATCAGGTCACTCTTTTAAGAAGCTAAATTTTGTTAATGTTAAAAAGAGATTTAAGTTTTCCTTATTGTCATTGATATCTAATTCTATCAATAAAACAATTGGTGTGTCCTTATATTTACACATAAGCTAAATTCGGCAACAATTTTATGATATTGAAAATGTAATTTTTTATTATATGAAAGAGACAATGTATATCACCGCTAAAAAGTATCACATAATTTTTACATTGAAATGTGACGGGGGTCGGCGCTTGCCCAGGGTCGGAAGGTCAAGGAAGTTGGTGACCCGATGATAAGGGAGCCGATGACCGAAGCCTCGACGAATCACCATTGTAACTATAATGGTCCTAAGGTAACGAAATTCCTTATCAAGTAAGTTTCGACCCGCAGGAAAGGTGTTAGAAAAAGTCAAAGTACAAGTCGAAAGCAAGTTGCTCATGTGTTTTATCTTTAGGTTTAGAGCTTCCACTTCAAGCACATCTCTTTAAACCAATATTCACATGGCATGATTAACCCGAATCCTATAAAAACGAGAAAAAAATTATTATTAAATAAAAAGTGACAAAAGTTAATATGAAAATTTGTAGTTCTAATTAGTTTTAATGGTACTAATCTAATATTTTATTTTTGAAGGGCATTGGACCTAATTTCCCTTATTTATATTATACGGTCTTGTACTGGGCAAATTGGGTTGAATTGAGTTTACTAGAAGACCAATGCCCAGCTATTGCCAATGGATTGGAATGGTGACAACTGACTAAACCGAGTTGTCCACAAACTAGACTTAGTTAGGTCTTTTGGCTTGTTGAGCTCATGGATCGAGCCGAATGATCAATGAGTCGATTCATTTATTTAAATAAATTAATAAAACAAGCAAAAAAAAAATAAAAATGAATCGGCTTGTGAAAAAAACTAAGCTCGACTCGAATCATGACTTGTCTCGACACAAGCCAGAGTCACCCATAAATTGAGTCTAGATGAGCCAAGCCAGTGGGAGGCTCTTTCCATTTGCCACCTCTAGATTGGATCATGGCTCATTAGGTTATACTTCTGGCTATGTATTTATCATATCACGTAGACCTATAGCACTCTTATAATTTGAGTAATCGTTTTTATCACCGCATGTGGCAATAAATGACAAGTTGAATTAAATATAAAGATATAATTTTTAATTGAACTTGTCATCTAATTCAGTTGGAAGCCAAATGTTTGAAGACGAATTGATGGCAGATATTTGTGCAGTCTCCGAGCCAAGCTTGTAACAAGCTAAAAGTATGACTTGAGCCTAGAAGGCATGAGAGTTCATCGCTTAGAATAAATTATCAATATGACACTGAGGACAATTTTCAAAGTTTTCTAAAATGAAAAAGAGACTTTGACAATAGATATTATTTATACTAGTATTAAATGTTAATAGTTCTAGATAGCTTTAGTCTAAAATTTAGGTGCGTTCATATTCAAAAAGTGTATATTATTGGTTCAACTCAATAAAATTGATCCATTGAGTAGAAATTAACATAATACATTCATATAAAATTTTGCTTGGGACACCATGTCAACAAACAAGTCGAAATTATTGTTCAACGATGCATGCATGAAAATGCTATTATTCTTGGTTCTAAATGGTAGGCCGCTAGAAGAGTAGTGTCACATACCATTATTTTGATCGGTGCCAATTAATGTGATATCGATATTACCGTCACATTGTCCAACAACATATTCTAACTTCCTAAACAGTGTGACGAATGTCTCGCCAATATTTAGATTGATTCTTATCATCCATAGTGATACATAACATTCTCACGACTCACGAGAGTGGACCCGGGCACTAGCTTAAATCCTTGTTCGACATACATTCTCTGAGAATGTATTTTTTTTTCAAAATTCATNAGATTGATTCTTATCATCCATAGTGATACATAACATTCTCACGACTCACGAGAGTGGACCCGGGCACTAGCTTAAATCCTTGTTCGACATACATTCTCTGAGAATGTATTTTTTTTTCAAAATTCATTTTCAACTATACATTATTTAATAAAATAATATTTTCTACCACATTAATAACTTTTTCTTACTTCTCCTTATATCATTATTTAAAATATATTTATTTCTCAATAACATCCACCCACCTTAAAGTTGTATTTTTTTTTTTTTAATAACATCACAAAATCAGATTTGCTATTACCGAGGCGAGGGGATGGGAGGGGCGGCGGTACTACTGCCTGCTTTGCCTAATTTTTGTCGCATTTTGTAAACAATCATTGGCGTAATCATAATGAATACTTAGCCACATGTCAAATTACCATTTGATAGTTTAAAAAAAATTATTTATCACCGATCACATCTTGCCAATAAAGATGATGTACACTATGATGTAAAAAATAATATACAATAAGTTTCATTTTTTGACTTTTACTCCAAGTACACGTGCAAAAGTCACAGGAGCTTGTCAAGTTACTCACACTGACGAACCCCACATGTTTTAAAAAAATGGCAAAAAAATACACCCCACCATTGGTCATACTATATATTTTGTTTTTTCAAATTGATCCTTTGTTCTTTATTTATTTGGAAATACATCATTCAATTTTATTTTATATGCATTTTAAAAGAGTGACTAACTCGAAATGATTAGCCCTTGATTCTCTTCAATCACACATTCTTACAATAAAATATTTTCTGTGTAAACTCAAAACCTTTTCATATTTTTAGCTACACATTATCTAGAAAATACTATTTAAAAGCCACCAAACAGGCTAAATTAGATGGCTATTTTAGAACAATTATAATAAACATGAGTTACGAAAATAGAAACATGCACACAAATTTGAGTATCAATAAGGTTTACATTTTAGTAAATTTGTAAAGGTAGCGAATTAATTTGAAATGAATTATCACGCACGAAGCTGTGACAAAAATATAGTCCCTGTTTGGGCTTTGTTTTAGAGAAAATATTAGTTTTTTTTTCTTATTTTCAATCACACATTCTCCAATAAAATAATATTACACGTAAAATTAAATTTATTTTTCTTATTTTTTAACCATATATTCTCAAAAAAAAATAAAAATCAATATTCTAAAATATATTTTTCTCCAAAATCTATTTTTAATGGAGCCCAAACATGGAATTTTTAAGTTTTCAAAATTTTTCTTTTCAATAAATGAATAGTAAATAAGTGAACAAGATTAAATTTCTTCTATATAAAAATTATGTATTTATTAAGTATTTGACAAAAATATAAATTTGGTATATAATACTTTAAAAGCTTTTATAATATAACATATATTGAGCTATGAGATATTTGAATTCCATTATCGTGACAAACTTGATATTCTATTGCATTAGTCTCACGACAAATTTTTATAAGATAGAGGATTTTGTGTTTCATGGTATAATGAATATTCTAGCTAGTTGGAATACAATATAGCAAGAGATGATATAATTTGCTTCTATCGTTATCTTTTCAACTCAAGCGGCAGTTCATTTGTTAACGACGAATTCTCAAATTGAAAAAAAGAATTAAATCGTTAGAAAATATGTAGCAAAATCAAGTAGTGCACACAATCAGATTCGGATCAAGTATGAATCATTCAAGAATAAAAAATAAAACATTCGATCATATCTCTTTAAGCAATCACATTAAAGTAGGGGAACGCGTAGATAACAATTGTAATAAGATATCAAATATTTTATTTTTTTTATAACTTTTTTTCAAGTTTTATTATATTCACAATTCAAAATGTCTCAAGAGATGATTGTCAAGCAACCCAATCAACGTGGGGAGGCCACAACTGACACGTAAAGTTGAACAAAAGGGAGGGCAATTAAAGCTGTGGGCTTTTTCTGGTCCTCGTCTGAACATCCGTTTTTCCAGATGCCCATTTGGCTCAAAAGTCAAAACCATATTTATAGCATGTTTGGTGGAGATTAAAATCGAATTAAAATTGAAAAATTAGTAATTATTGTTGATTTTTATTAGGCGAGTGAGACATAATAATAGCCATATTTTCAATTTTAATTAGATTTTAATTATTACAAAATAGGCTCTTAAATAAAACGAAATAGGAAAAAACCATTTGTACAATTATTAAGAGATTGTAATTTTAACAATCGCTCAATTAAGATGGGTCAACTAATTAATTAATTAGCAATCCCACCCTAGTGTGAGAGAGTGTATACATGTAAACACAACAGTTCAGTATCAAATTATTGACTTCGAACTTGTAGCTCATCACTAGGGGTGCCTAACAAAGAATTATATATATGTAATTGCTCTATTAAGCATTAAGAGTTTATTTGAGATTATTTTTTCAAAAAAATAGATTTTATATAGCATCTGTTTGGTACACATTAAAATTCTTATTTTCATTCATCTACTCATTTTCAACTACACATTTTTCAATAAAATAATATTTTTCACCACATCAATAATTTTTCCTTCTTTTTCAATCACACATTATTCATCAATCTACTATTCCAGAATACATTCTTCCAAAATAATGTGGCTCAAACACACATCATAATTTTTTGAGAACACATCATTAAAAAATAAGGAAAAAATTTATGTTTATGTATAAAATTATTTTATTGAAAGAATGTATAATTGAAAATATATTTGAAAAAAAAAATAAGCTTTTAAAGAATGGAAGTCAAATAAGAGCTAAACACTTAGCTTCTGTTTGGTAAAAATTAAAATTTAAGTTTTAATCTAAGTTAAATTCAATAATTAATTTTAATCACGTATTTCGTGATATTCACAATTTTTTATCATGACTTTGTTATTGATGTCGGCCCAATGCCACTTTAGCTCTCAAAATTAATCGAACGAAAACAGTTATTTCATAATTTTAGGGAAAACAAAAATACACACTATGGATCTACAAATATCCCGGTATCAACAACTGCGTTGATCAACATTAATTTTACCAGCAAAAGTGGGTCAGCCTTGTCCATTGAACAAAAAAAGCCAAAAAAATCTGAGAATTTGGGTTGTTGGGCTCCATCCCTCACATGTTCAACCTGTCTATAGTAAATTCAAGATTCTTTCATCAATCCTATTCCCACAGTACATCACATGCAAAAAATGTACAATATACAGAACTGGACATCAAGAAATCAGACATAAAATATTACGAGTTACGACAGTTAAAATAATAAAAAGCATGTCAGACGTAATAAAAGTTGCCGTTTTTGGGAAAAAAGGTTACGTCCGGAGTAGATTTTACTTTTTAGAGAGGTCCCATGTGATCCGCGTGCATTCAAGGCAATGGCTGGCATTTCTTTATATCCACTACACCAGCAGCCCTTTTTCTTCTGGGTTGTTGTTAAGTACTTGCGTTATTACATTTTTTCTGTTCATAAAGAGATAAGATTTATTAAAAAGATTTCATCTTTAACTTAAAAACTAAGATTTTGTGTGTAGTTTAGTAAGTAGATTTAATGAAACTGAAAAGAATTGATGTCTTTCTCTTCTTATTTGTTGTTGTGCATTTGGGATTTTTGCTTGGATTTTTTCCCGGGGTTGCAATGGGAGATAGGGAGTGGGTGAAAAAATCCTTTACAGATAGGGATGTATGGAGCCCAAGATTACAGAGAGCTGAGAATTCGAGGCCTCTTGAGCTTAGGTTTAATGAACCAGCAAATCACTGGACTGATGCTTTCCCCATCGGCAATGGCCGCCTTGGCGCTATGATTTGGGGCGGTGTTGCCAATGAAACTCTCAATCTCAATGGTAAATTCACTTACTGATATACCATTGCATAAAGTGAATGTTCTGTGCGTGCCGACTGCGTGGTATTAGACGGGATTCTTTTACTTCCTTAATATTGTTGAGTACGAGTAAGTTTTAATTTATATTACCAAATCTGCCAAAAATGTTCTAAAAGAGAAGATGGGATTGGTTGATTTTAATGCCAACTATTTGTTTCTTGGGAATCAAGAGTGGGATTATAAAGACTGCAAGAAATTGCAAGTTTTTATGATTCCTGCTTTACCTGCATTCTTGGTGGTCGGTTAGGTAGCATTGTAGCTTCAGATTGTGTAATTTCTTCGATTAGAATTGTTCGTGTTACTGGCTGATTTTTGTTTGTCATTCAATAAAGCCAGCTATATTAATGATTAATCTGTTTTAACTTACTGGGAACTTAAAATATTATGTTTAGTGTTTTTGAAACTAGTATATATTATATTCTAACCCTTGTGCTAATCTTTCGTTATTGGTGAATGGAGAAATTTAAAGAGCTGGGGTCCCAATATAGAACAGAATTTCAAAATTTTGTAATTGTTCTTGCATTTTTTTTCATAGTAACCAGACACGAATATAATGATTTGTACTCAAAATTTTATTGGGATGCAAAACTGGTTGCTGAAGTTTGCAACTGAACTAAGATTAGTATAGGACAAGGGTCTGAATAATCTCAGTTAAGGCTTCTCCTTTTCTCTTTGGAACAGAGGACACACTTTGGACTGGAACTCCTGGTAATTATACAAACCCTGGTGCTCCCCCTATACTATCTGAGGTTAGGAAACTTGTTGATGAAGGACATTATGCAGCAGCCACCACAGCAGCGCTCAACTTGTCTGGGGAACCATCTAATGTAAGCTGCTTGGTTACTTTCCTACTAGGTATATTGGTTTCGGAATTTCAGATGGATGTGGATTGTTTAATCTTTACACATATATTAGGGCTTTACGTCTATTAAGACTGAGCTCCATGAAAATTTTTCACTTTGAAATGGTCAATGCAAAAACCTAATCAGTCTGTTCATAAATCGAAGACGCCCTCTAAATTTGTAAAGATAAAATTTTGGGTTGCAAAATCTCAAAATTGCATTCTTGAACAATAGTTAGTCTCAACTAATTAAAAAAAAATGAAAGTAAAAATATTTAGCTGGTCTGTGTTAAGAAAACTTCCTGCCTGGAAGTGTGCACAGCGAAAGCTGATAACATTTTATAGTGTTTTGATGCTTTTGCCTGGATTTATGTGACCTAATCTTGTTTTGAAAATATAATCCAACAGTTGATGGTTCAGGCATTATTAACTAGAATCGATGCTTCAAATTATGTTGTTTTATAATTATGTTCATTTAATATAAAATCAAAATGAATTGGGGCACTAAACGCATTTAATTAGCAATAAGATGTGATTAAATGACTTGGACTGCATTCTTGATTCTGTTTTGAACTTCTTTGATCATTACAAGGAGAGGGGAAATATGCTGTATGGAAAAAGGTTCGAGTAGTATAAATTTATTGTTGATAATTTTGTTGAAATAAAGGTTTACCAGCTCCTGGGTGATATGAAGCTAGAGTTTGATGATTCTAATGCCACGTATGATGAAGGAACTTATAAGAGAGTGCTGGATTTAGGCACTGCAACTGTAAAAGTTGAGTATTCTGCTAAGGGAGTAGAATATGTGCGGGAATATTTTGCATCGAATCCAGATCAAGTGATTGCGATAAAGATTACTGGAAATAAACCAGCACATCTAAATTTTACTGTATATTTAGACAGCAAATTGCTTCACCATTCTTATGTAAACGACAAAAATCAAATTATTATGGACGGAAGTTGTCCGGGCAGAAGGAATACACCATATAATGAAAGCAGCAATCCTCAAGGAGTTCAATATTCAGCAGTTCTGGATTTGCAGATTAGTGATGGTGCAGGTGCAGTGCGTGTTCTTGATGGCCGAAAGCTTCGGGTCGAGGGTTGCAACTCAGCTATTATCCTTCTTGTTGCATCATCATCATTTGATGGGCCTTTTACCGAACCTGTGGATTCAAAAAGGGACCCTAAATCTTCTTCAATAAGTAAAATGGCTTCAGTTAAAAGATTTTCATATGCTGATCTTTATGCACGTCATGTGGATGACTACCAAGCACTTTTCCATCGTGTCTCACTGCAGCTTTCAAAGAGCTCCAAGAACATTACCATAAATCTTTTAAGCGAAAACACAGATGAGACCATTTCCACTGCACAGAGAGTCAAGTCTTTTAAAACCGATGAAGACCCCTCTTTGGTCGAGCTTCTGTTCCAGTATGGTAGATATCTGCTAATTGCTTGTTCACGTCCTGGGACTCAGGTTGCAAATCTGCAGGGGATCTGGAACAAGGACATACAGCCACCATGGGAGTATGTTTTTCTTCGGTCATTTCCTCTAAAATTTATTGCAAATCTTTTCCCCTTTATTCTTTCCCCATGCTGAAATTTTCTTTGATGCCTATAAATTTGACCTTCTGTTTTCTCCCATCTGCAGTGGTGCCCAACACTTAAATATCAATCTTCAAATGAACTATTGGCCTTCTCTCCCTTGCAATCTTAATGAATGCCAAGAGCCTTTGTTTGACTATATCTCGTCTCTGTCAATTAATGGAAAGAGAACTGCAGAGGTAAAAACTTCCTTTCTGTTTTGGCATGTATTAGTCTTAAATATTTATATCTCTGGAGTTCTAATATAGACACAATAAAAAAAGGAATGCCCTAATGATAGCAAAAGTAAACCATGAGTTGTACACAAGTAGATCATAAAATCAAGGTTCAGTACACATGCAAGAAATTAATTTAATTTTATAGGTAATTTTGGAAGATTTTATGTGAAACAGGGAATTGTTGTCCTTCTACCTTCTTACCAACTTCAACATGTTAACTTACACATGCAATCAAGCAAAAGAAATGATTACTGATACATTTCTCTCTGATTTTCACTACATCAAATAATACTGAGGTATCCACAATTTGGATGAGGTACTTTGTCAATGATGTTACAAATGAGAACTGGCAGACTGAGGGATGAAAGGACTTTTTCCCGAGTCTGTTGATTACATTTTAAGGTGATGTGATTTCTAATTTGTAATATTTTATGGTGGTTAACATATGTAGAACAGGTATGGAATTTTATTTATATTTTTTTCTAAAAACAATTGACTCAGTACAAAACTCACTTGACATGTTTAGGATGCAGTAGAGGACATCACTGATGTCCAATAGAGTTTATCAAATATGCCAACGTTGTTTATGTACAGCCTTCTAGTATTTAGTTGCAATATGTTACAGGTGAACTATAATGTAAGCGGTTGGGTTGCACATCAAGTGTCTGACATATGGGCAAAAACTTCCCCGGATAGTGGTCGGGCCGTATGGGCTTTATGGCAGATGGGTGGAGCATGGCTTTGTACTCATTTATGGGAGCATTACACCTATACGATGGACCAGGTAAGAAGCTTTATAATTTCTGTCCATGAATGGGCAAAAACATGTTCAATATTGATTGATGAACAAATCCAATGACAGACCAGGTAAGAAGCTTTATAATTTCTGTCCATAAATGGGCAAACAAATCCAATGACAGATTAACTGAAAACCCGTTGGACAAAAATCTCATTGCTTCTAAACAGATAGGTGTAGATGAATTAGATTAGATACAACCATAATCTTGAAGTTTGCAAAAAGAGCCTAGAGATGATCCTAAAATTATTCTTAAAATCATTTTGTCCTTATGGACGGCGTAACTTTGTATTCAATCTTTATTGATGTTTAGTGGATAGGGTAAAACAATTTATATTCTCTTGTCTCTAGTGCACGAACTTCCATATTCGAATTCAAATAGACTCATTGATACCTTCTTTATACAAGTGTACTCCTGTGTGAACTAAGAAATTATCCTAAGCATGCTGCAATTTTGTAAATTGTTGATTAAATTTCTGCTATTTTGTACGTGTATAGGATTTTCTAAGAAATAAAGCATATTCCTTGATGGAAAGCTGTGCTTCATTTCTGTTGGACTGGTTGATTGAAGGCCGTGAAGGACTTCTCGAAACGAATCCCTCAACCTCCCCAGAGCATATTTTTACTGCTCCTGATGGTAACCCTGCGAGTGTGAGCTACTCATCGACCATGGACATGGCAATCATTAATGAAGTTTTCTCTTCCATTGTTTCTGCTGCTGAGGTAGATCTATCACCTGAATTATTGAAATTATATCGATTTTATTCTTTTTAATTTATTGCATGTTAATTTAATGTTGAATTAAATATAGATTTTGGGGGAAAATGAAGAAGCTCTGATTGCAAGAGTTCGCAAAGCTCAACCACGTCTTTTTCCAACCAAAATAGCAAGGGATGGTTCCATCATGGAGTGGGTGGGTTTATAACTTTCAATTGGTTCTTCTTCGTCTTCTTTTTCCTCCTCCTCTCTTAAGCTGGAAGGCTTTACATTGCATTGAGAAATTAAATACTTCTTATCCTCTTTGTCGTGCAGGCACAAGACTTTGAGGATCCGGACGTGCGTCATAGGCATTTATCGCACCTATTTGGCCTATTCCCGGGGCACACTATTACTCTTGAAAAAACTCCAGATCTATGTAAAGCAGCAAACTATACCCTATATAAAAGAGGTTCTTTTTTTAAAGGAGCTTGAAGTTATCATCAGCATTGCTAAGCAAAGATGTGTATATTTCTTGCGGATTTTTAGTTTCCTGGATTTTAATTTTTGGAATGAAACAGGAGAAGATGGTCCGGGGTGGTCGACTGTTTGGAAAGCTGCGTTGAGGGCACGTCTTGGTGATAGCGATAATGCATATCAGATGATCAAGCATCTGTTCAATTTGGTGGATCCTGATCGTGAAGGTGATTTTGAAGGAGGGCTTTATAATAACCTATTTACTGCACATCCCCCTTTCCAGATTGATGCAAACTTTGGGTAAGCATGTCTCTATGGATATTAATTAGACGAGTTGAACTTCAATGAAGTCAGGGGACTGGATCTGTCATAATTTCATATTTTCTTGCATTTAGTACTTCCAGATATGATCAGTGGGTTCTAAATTTTCAATTTATCGTACCAGATTCTCTGCAGCAGTTGCAGAAATGCTAGTTCAGAGCACGGTAAAAGACTTGTACCTGCTCCCAGCTCTTCCGCAGGATAAATGGGCAAATGGTTGCGTTAAAGGCTTGAAAGCACGGGGCGGTGTTACAGTTAGCATGTGCTGGATTGAAGGAGAACTTGATGAAGTTGGGGTTTGGTCAAAGAACCAAAATACTGTTAAGAGTTTACATTATAGAGGAATTACTGCAACAGCAAAAATATCAGCTGCCACAGTTTACACTTTTGATAAGCAGTTAAAATGTGTGAAGACTCAGACTCTGTATTGATTGCATTTTGCTCAGAAAACAGATTCACAAATAAGTTCTCAAAGAGGACAAGATGTCCAAAATTTACAGGGAACACTTCTTTGTCACAATAATTATGTATTTTATGAGTATTTGTCACTTCGGGTTTTCAAGTTCTCAAAGAGGACAAGATGTCCAAAATTTACAGGGAACACTTCTTTGTCACAATAATTATGTATTTTATGAGTATTTGTCACTTCGGGTTTTCATAAATATTCGTTACTTATTGGGTGGTTTGATTCACACTACTAATTTTTAATGCATTTTTATCCGACGAGAATGTACCCTACTACTAACTTGTAAATCTCGTAATACAAAGAATACAAATCATCGTCTGGTGATCAATAATGACAAACTCTTCATGAAGGTTGATATTGATATGATCAAATATAAAAATACAAATATTTATTTAGAAATTAAAACAAAACATCTTTCTAGATGAGTTTAGCCCCTGGTCTAGCTAAAATAAGGTTTTTAGTAGATTTTGATAAAATTTAATGAAATATGTGGTTAAAAAATTAATAAAAGTTATTGGTTCTACGAAAAGTACAGTTAAAATTGTATTTTAATGAAAAATGAGTTTTTAAAAATTGTATTTTAATGAAAAATTGTATTTTAATGAAAAATGAGTTTTCATCTATTCTCTAAAATCTAGAAAAGTTAATAGCATTTTCTATTTTAGAAAATTATGGCCCTTTTTTATTTTTATTTTTATTTTTAAAGAAAGCTATTTACGTAGTACTCCAAATAATTATGGAAAATTAAAATTGACCAAAAAAAGATGAACCTCGGACTTCAACCCCTTATAACTTATCCCCTAAACCCTAAAATCTCCCAAATTTGAACAGTTTGCTGGCAGACGACACCAACAGCGACCATAGGTAAATGGCTTGGCGTGGTTCGCTTTCCAGATCTCTCATGTCCACCGCAAGGGCTTCTACCTTCCGCTCTTCTCCGCCGCTCGCTGCCGGCCGCCTCCGTCCACCCCCTGTATCCGCCCCTCGCCGTTTCTCCTTCTCCAATCCCAGGTCCCGGATCCCAGTTTTAATTTCCTTTTTTTTTTTTCATTCTCTTTCATCTGATCATTTATCGAACATTTTTCTAAGTTAGTATTGACGTTGGTTTATTTATTTTATCCCTTAAAGTGAAGATTCAAAATCTTAGAAAATGAAATTGATTTTGTTTAGAATATAGAACATGTTTTTAACCCTCTTTCGGATCTTTCGGGTTTCAAAGATTGGGTTTTGAAATGAAATTTTACAATGTCTTACAAGTTATTCGATTTTCACTAGTGGGATTTTTTGCCCAAACAATATTACATTTTTATCTGCTTGGATTCCATCATCGAACCAATATTACTATGGGACATAACTTGTTTCTCCTTTTGGCCTTTTGGGTTTATCGAAATAATTTTATATTTAACGCTTCTCACAAACAGATGTTCTTGCGTGTAAATGTAGGACCTTGGGGGAGCTAGGATGCGTGCAGTCACTGCTGCCTCTGCACAACATGGCTGGAGTTAGGCTGACATCTCACTTGGCAATCAATGTTCGAGCCTACTGTGAGCTGTCCCATGGTACCTTCTGCCGTTCTTGTCAGGATCGCTAGTAGTTTCTTTGTGAGTCTTAAACTGTTTTTACTAGGAGCCAACTAATGCCCATGAAGAGAAAAATTTAAAATTTCATGTTGTGTTTTTAAGCAGAAGCTCATTGATTTTATCTCCGTGGACCATAGTTATCAATGAAATATGTTGATTAGTTGAGTCTGGCTATTTCTGAGATATTGTTCATGAGTTGAGGGGTGAAGTAATTGAATTATTTATTAGCTTGTGAAAATCTGTTGATAAGAAAGAGTTGGGATTATTGGGATTGATAGGGAGGACAGGGAAAGATGGGTGATGTCAGCAGCGCTTTCCGACACTCAAATGCAGGACCTGATGCCACATTGTAGGTTGAATTTTTGTCTTTTTTTTTCTGCATTTTGATCTAGTATAATCTTTCTTTGGGTTCAGGATAAAATTCATTAATGAAAGCACTGAATAGATAATTTATAAATTAGAACAATTTTATATTCTTATTTTATTTTCGGTTTTTCAGAAAATCTTATTTAATGGCATAGCTTACATTTATATTTTTGAATATGTATATGAAAAGCAAAACTATTGTTCTTATTGATGTAAATTGAACATTTTGTGCTTAAGACGTACGTCTTCCTATTAAATTTTGTTTTTTCATCTCGATGAGCAGTATTGATACAATTCAATGAAAATTTAATCAAATACAAGGGGATAAATTGAAAGTATACAGACTGCTTCCTTATCTTCTCCTCCAGCTTGAAATATGGAGAAAATCATGGGCAGGAAATTGGAAGGTTTTACAATTGCAGGCCAATACAAAAATTGACACTTTGTTTATTTGACCTGAAAATTTATTTGTCCTGTGCTTTTTGTACCCGAATTTCCTATGTTTTTCATAATTATAATTTACCTTTCTAATGCAAGAACATGCATTTTCCAAAAATATTGCTATGACTTGAAACTTTAACAGCATTTAGGTACAAGGTAGAAGTGCCTGTAACATGTGGTAGATTGCTTGTACTTTCCTGCCCCTTGGATTAGTTTGTTGTATTAGTTTGCTTGCATGTACAGCAGTACAAATACATTGATCCCTGATTTTATTTTACTCTGTTTCGTGAACAAATTTGTAAATTTACATGAAGTTCATATAATGTCCTTTATTAACATGTAGCTAATTAAAATTATATATGTATATAAGAGGCTACCTGAAATAATTTTGTTTATTTAGATATTTGAAACTGGTGAATCATTGAATTTTGCTTTGATATAGTGAGTGCTTGTATGCAGTGACTTCGCCATTTTACTACAATATTTCAAGTGGCTTATTTTTCAGCTTGAACATCGATGAGGGCAACAGCATTAGGATGTGTGCACGATTGTTTCTCTGGTTTGGAATGAAATAATTTTGCTGACACCATTGTTCTTTCACATTATTTTACGATTACCATGTTTCAATCTTTTTAAGCTGTCAACCTCTGTGAATTGACTAAACAAGTGGATGAAATGAATTGTGTTGTGTTTATTTATGTCTGCAGCACGCATGCACATAGGACTTTTCATACAGACGAGGTTAAATAGCCTGAGTATTAATTATCTGTTTAAATGAATGCTGTGTGGTTTTGCACCAGAACACAATGCACTTGTATTTTCTCTTATCCAAATTCTATACATCTCTTACTCTATATCATATAGTTGACTGTCAAAAAGATTTTTCTAACATTTGTCAAAATTTGAGATTTTTACCTTTTTATTTCTAACGGGGTCAAAGAAGTGTCAGTCGTGATGACTGTGTTCGACACATTCAAACATAAATATTTAACCTTCTTAAGGGTGTCCTTTCTTCTTATGTTCTCATCGATGTCATTGGTATCTTTTGCTAAATGCAAATATTATGTCGTGGCAGGTACTTGAACATATAGATGGACCAGCACCACCAGGCGCTTGAAGATCAGAGGTCTCTGCATGTAGGTCTATTTGATGGGAACATCCTGTTTGGACGGGGAAAAAATAATAGTGCATTATTATATTATCATAGACTAGACTTGAAATCGTTTCATATTTGAGCCATTTTTGATAGCTACATTTTTACCTTCATACTAATCTGTACATGGAGTTTGATTTGTGTTGATCTTAATAGTGGTTAGAGTTCATTGATATTTGCAGCATTGAAATGATGTCTTGAACATCCAATTAAATTGTGTTTATTCAACACTGCCCAAATCCCATGATTAATTCTAGAATTGAAATGTTGATTTCTTTTATCCTTCTCTGTAAGAACTGTCATTTAGGGTATAAGAAAAAAAGGCAGTCGCTCAGAAAAATTACAATCCTTAAGTCGAAGAAGGATATGCCCATCCATCGTACAGAGAAAGATTAAACCTAGTGGTGGACATCTTTTAAGCTTCAATCGCTAAGAAAATTTTCTAATATGCAAACTCGTGGATAATTGTACGAGCAAAAGGTCTTGTGAAAGGTACCTGATGATGGATACACTTCATTGTATTCTAGTTTTATGGTGGTAAATCAGATTCTTGTTCTCATCGGTCTTTCTTAAAAGTATGGTCCCGTCCCTGGCTTTTAAATCTCAACTCTGTTCTGGAAAAGTTTGCGAGTTCAAGGTTGTGAGAACCATTCTGACTTCAGCAGGAGCAATCAACAATGAATTTAATGCAATGTTTTGGGGTTGACTACAGCAGGCATGGTATCTATGCTTGTGTTAGACATCTACTATTACTAATTTGATAATGAATTAACGAACAATTAAGCTACTTTGCCCGAATCCGGTTGCCCACTTGGTTGATCTAACCTCACATGGGGTGTGGGATCGACGTGGGACCTGCATGAATAAAAAATGAAAAAAAATGCTTCCCTCCCCCCTATGTGTGTGCTCGGTCACACCCTCCCTGGCAATGCAGCTTGATTCTTTCTTGTATTATATGACTTGTCAATGTTATTTGAAATAACATATAGACCCTGAGCTTTCTTGTTGAAGTGATTATAGATCTCAACAGTCCATCATGAAGTATCGGCTTGATGAAGATTCATGTTGATTACATTTTCCTGTTGATGACAACATATGTTTTTCAATCTACAGATCTTTGCGACAGTAAAGAGTGGATCACTTGCCATTGCTGCATCAACCCTGGATTCCTTACTTGATCTCCTGGCTGGAGGAATACTTTGGTTCACCCACCTCTCAATGAAAAACATTGACATTTATAAATATCCAATTGGGAAATTGCGGGTGCAGCCAGTAGGCATCGTCATTTTTGCTGCTATAATGGCTACACTAGGTACGTCACAGTAATCTTTTTCACAGTCGAGGTGAAAATTTGCAGAGTACGATAAGGCTCCACACAGTGTTGATAGGCATATTGTACACTCTAAAAATCCTCGTGTCTTCAGTCTGATCTAAAAGCCAAATCTAACCAGCTGCGATATTTAGGCTTTCAGGTACTGGTTCAGGCTATAGAACAACTAGTCGAAAATAAACCTCCTGCAAAGATGACCACTGAACAGCTTGTATGGTTGTATGCAATCATGATAACTGCCACAGTCGTAAAACTTGTTCTGTGGATTTACTGCAGAAGCTCGGGAAATAAGATTGTTCGAGCCTACGCAAAGGTATCTTGCTATCTATGTCGTAAAAACACTTATTTGGGTTACCTGTTTGCCTAACTTTATTTAGCACTACTTTTCAGGACCATTATTTTGATGTGGTAACTAATGTGGTAGGATTAGTTGCAGCAGTTCTAGGTGACAAGTTCTTCTGGTGGCTTGACCCTGCTGGCGCCCTTATCCTTGCAATTTATACAATTTCAAACTGGTCAGGAACTGTTCTAGAAAATGCAGGTACCTAATTCTAACTTTATCTTGGTTCCTTTGAACTTGAAGTCTCTATAAATAATATTGAGAAGATCAACCCATGTTCTAATGATCGAGCATGAGAGATAGAATGATGTTCTAATGTGCCTCATTTTAAGTCGAAATAATTCGTAATCATGCGAATGATTTTCTCTCTTTATTTCTGCTACTCTAATAATTGTCTTTCAAACTTGTACCCTTCGGTTGTTTTTGGTAATCGTATAAGGAATTAAATATAAAATTACAGTAGATATACTATACAGGTAGTATTGTGATGGAGTTAGGAGATATCTGGATTATATAAGATGGAGTGAGGAGGTGGGTTTAGGCCGGATAAGAAAGATATTGCAAATAGTAATTTTTTTGAATGAAAAGCTTTTAAATACTATCCACATCAAACAAAGTACACAATTTATCCTGAAGATCCTTAACTTTTAGTACTTCTTAAGTTGAATTTGTAATCTTCGGGTAGTGCTCTCTAGTGCTTAGGATTTTTCTTCTTTGATTCAGTGTCACTAGTGGGACAATCTGCACCTCCTGAAGTATTGCAGAAACTGACATATCTTGTGATGAGACACCCTCAAGTCAAGCGCGTTGACACTGTTCGCGCATACACGTTTGGTGTTCTATATTTTGTCGAGGTTAGTTATATCGATTATCTTCATAGCTAGTAACACTATTTCTACATACACAGTGGTGTGGTTTTTTAATGTAGTTTATGTTTTCTGCACTTCCAAATTAGGTTGATATTGAACTCCCAATAGATTTGCCCTTAAACGAAGCTCATACAATTGGAGAGACACTCCAGATAAAGATTGAGAAACTTCCTGAAGTCGAACGAGCATTCGTTCATCTTGATTTCGAATGTGAACATAAACCCGAGCACTCTATTCTGAGCAGGCATCCCAACAGCGAGCCTTGAGTTTGATTCGATCGTCTAAGAATCCTCATAAAATTCACGCTAAAGGATGATCTATTTGTTTTACTTGATGAGGATTTTTTTTTAATCATTTTGTCGTGAGTTTTCAGTATAAAAAAGAGTTCAAAATATATTGTTGCCCATTTTAATTCTTTCTCCTAAAACAATGAAGGACAATTATCCCTCCATGTTTAATTATATGAAATATCCAATTTGTGTTGTTTACACTTGCTTCTGAAATAATAGAGTAACGTTAGGAGTGAATCTCTATACAAATATTCTCAGCTACATAACAGATTTGCAGAATTATAGGAGTGGATTCTGTAGTTTCTATTTGTCAGCATAGTTAGTTTCTTATTTCAAATATTCATGTATTTGCTTGAGACTAGTCATCAGTTACTCAAGTTTGTTGTAATCAACTGTATATAACTGTTCTGGTATGCAATGCCAAACAGTTTATCCTCCATTTTTAAGTTTTACTTGGTATTAGATTTCATTAAGCTCTAACGAGCAATTCGATCTGATTAAAATTAAAAAAAAAAAAAAAATGAGCACGCGAATTTCGAGATTGATTTGCTCAAACGAGCAATCATTTTGCAGGAGTGTGTTAAGGGATAAAATCTCATATCTAATAAAGATGAAAACATAGATCAATTTATTTGGATTAGGACTGGGCTTGAAAACCACAGCCCAAAAAATTGCCCTGACCCAAAACAGGTTGGATTGGGTCGGGTTATGGATAAATTCAAGTCGGGTCGGGTTTGGTTTAGTCCAAAACCGACCCAATCCAATGAAACCCTATTATTCAGTGAAATGCACTCTTGTTGGAGGCCAAGATCTGATTTTGAAAACACCCATAGATACTCCACCCAGCTGCAGTAGAGAAGAAAAAATTTCCTAGGCAACATATTTTAAATGCATTTAGCATTTCCTTGGTCAACGACTTGACGGATCAAAAGATCGTCATTTTCGCCGGCGTCGCCGCCCGCGACTGCGGAACAAAACGACGTCGCGATGAGTATGGAGTAAAGTAAACTACGAGCAAAACAAGAAGCCATGGTGCTCTGTTGGTGAGCGATGGAGGAAAGATATAGAGGTAGATAGTTGTATCTATAGTGTTACCAATCGGGAGTATGGGAAATAAACCAATGGATACTGACAAGCGCCAGTGACACCTTGGAATATGGGAGGTTTTGTGATCAAGAATCGGGGATTTCACTCAAAAATATAGTTTGGACTTGGCAGGGCAATAATCCAGTAGTAGTTCTTGTCCTCTTCTCTCCTCTCCTCCATTATTATTCTGTGAGTGTTGTTAATATTTTGTAGGGCTTTTGGAATTAGGGGTACTTTTCAAAATAACCTAGTCAAAAGGGACAAATTACATTTTGACTTTTTCACAAATCAATATTT
>CAIGRS010218505.1:0-11502 GCA_903798395.1 Fraxinus floribunda | reverse complement strand
CCCCTGGAAGGCCTCTTCACACTCCTCCATCCATTGGAACTTTTTGCCTCATTTCAAGATCTTAAAGAATTGGAGGCAATTGTCGGTGGCCCTCGAGATGAAACGGCTTAAAGCTGCCACGCTTAGTCAAGTTTTGTACCTCCTTTAGTTTTTTAGGAGACCTTATCTCCACCAAAGCTCGAATCTTTGTTGGATGAGCCTCTATTCCCCTTTGGTTAATCATGTATTCTATAAATTTACTAGAAGCAACATCGAATGCACATTAGAGGGTTTAACCTCATTCTATACCTTCGTAAGGTTTGGAAAGTTTCATCCAAGTACCTTACATCCGCCTTTAAGCTCTCCACGAGCATGTCATCTACGTATACCTCCATGGTTTTGCCAATGAGGTTGGGAAACAATTTGTTAACGAGTCTTTGGTACGTAGCACCGGCATTTTTTAGCCCAAAGGGCATCATCTTGTAACAATAAAGACCTCTATCAGTGATGAAAGTGGTGTTTTTCTTGTCTGTCGAGTGCAGCAGAATTTGATTATAGCCTAAGTAGGCGTCTATGAAGCTCAATAGTTCGTGCCCAACAGTGGAGTCCACAAGTTGCTCTATCTTTGGAAGGGAAATACTATCCTTCGGACAAGCTTGGTTAAGGTTAGAGAAATCTATGCACAACCTCCATTTACTATTGTATTTCTTTACCAAGGCTGGATTTGAGACCCACTTCGGGTAAATGGCCTCCCTGAGGAAGTTGTTCTTTATCAGTTTTTGCACTTCATCCTAAAATGCCTTATATCTTTCTAGGTTGATGACCCTTCTCTTTTTTCTGTGCGGGGCAACTTTAGGATCAATTTTCAGGAAGTGACAACTGATCTTCGAGTCGATGCCTACCATGTCCTTGTGCATCCATGCAAAGACATCAAGACTCCTACATAAAAATTCTTAAGTCTCTCTTTGATCTCTGAGGGTAGGTCTTTTCCCACCTGTAGTGCCTTACTGGGGTTGTGAAGATCCATTGGAAAGCTTTCAAGCTCCTCTATCGGTGTTACTCGGGAGTCAGACTTAATAATACGAGGGTCCAATTCATCATTCTTGACCACATGCTCAAGGACAAACGTCATTTCGACGTCTTCTCGACTGGAATTTTGGTCTCCTGGGGCGTCCACATATCAACGTCCCTTACCATCATGTTGACATCCATGGGTTCAAATTTTCTTAATGAATTGAGGTAGCACTCCCTTGTTTCTTTTTGGTCACCTCTAACTATGGCAATTTCATGCTCAGTAGGAAATTGCATGCATATATGGTGAATAGAGGTGACTGCCCATAAATCCTTTAAGGCATGTCTACTTAGAACCCTATGGTAGAGTGACCTATTATCTACTACCAAAAATTCCATAAAGTTCAAAGCTGTCTGGGTGGATTTCCCATTTCCACAACAAGGGTTATTTTCCCTTTGGAATGATGCTATCACCGGTGAAGCCGTACAAAGAGGTTATAACAGGGGTCAATTCGTGATCAACAATCATCTTGTGGAAAGTGGCTCGAAAAAGGATATTAGCGGAGCTGTCATTATCAACCAACATCTGTTTCAACTGGCTACGGCCCACAACGGCCCTTACCAAAAGGTTGTTAGGTCAGCCAGAAGTATAATTTGAGGAAATATCAATCATTACTTCCATTTTAAGGGGGCTAACCTCTCTAGCATGCCTAGGAGATGGGAACCTCTGGCTTTGGACTTCATCCTCTTGCGAGTGGCATCCTTGTGGTGCAAAAGGAATCGGAGGTCCTCACTGACCTTATATTTGCATGAGGAGTTCTTACATGGCCATATTATGGGGGGTGATATTCCTCATGTTGGCTACCATAGTGGCAATCTCTTGGGTGAGCTGAGCATCTACCTTCATCCCACCACGCCTATGGTGGTGGTGGAGTCTGCACCGATCTGCTTGGGTTGTTGCTCGTTGAGCTTTCTCATTAGGATCTTCTCTTACCCTCTTGGGAGAGACATCTTGATCTGAACTCATTTTTCCTTAACTCTTAAATTTTCTCAACTTTTTGGGACTTTCTCTTGTTCTTTTTCATGAACAAATTCTTTTTCAAGGGGGATGCCCAGCTATTCACTGGTAAACCTTTTGTAATAGGGACGTTCGTGGTTATTGTGACACTTTCCATAGACAGTGTCAATCTGTTGATCTCGAAAAACTTAATGCAATCATGGACAACAGATGTCAGGCCCACTCACGCCAACTCAAGCAGATTTCGACGTGTTTTCACCTGTGGATCGATGAGAAAAGGAGAATACGTGAACGTGGGAGATGTTTGAGACGAAAATGTATGAGCACCGGTGGTAGTGACTAGAATGATTGTGCTAATAAACAATCACCAACAAAATGTAAACAACTCAATATTAAACTAACAAATATAGAACAAGCAAGAAGTTTTCTTGAGAATATTTGTCTTGTGTGTTTTCTTATATATTAGTATTCAAATGACTATCAAAGATCAAAAGTCCTTTTTCCATTTACAAAGATCACCTATTTATAGTGTTATGGCCGACATGGTGTCCATTGGGTCAGAATCACATGGCATCATCTCCTAGATTGAAGTCTCGCATCACTAAGTCTATCATACAATAAATACATTGACAATGGATCAGCTGTCATATACATTAGGCTCACACACCTGACATATTTTATTACAAACGTTACATCAATCATTTCTAAAGATTGTTCACAGATCTTATAAGAGACCATTTCGGCTTCAGGGACTTTGGATGAACTAAGGGCTTCTGTCGAAGAAAGCTTCATATTGATGGTCCTTTGTGTGAAGAGCTTCGGCGTCTTTATTGATTTCTTATATAGTGCTTTGGCTTACAACTGCGGTTATTCAGGCAGTACTTCGACACATGAGCTTCAGTCTTTGTTTGACTTCTTTGCATTTCTTTGTTGACTTTTCTTTTCACGTGAACTGCGATGTGTCAATTTAACTGAAGCATGGTGGCAAGGCGTAACAATGGAAATACAAAAAAAAAGACTCCAGCCTCGTAGCATAATAGGATAAATGAGTTATTTTCTGTCAAAAATATCTCGATACAAAAATCAATACAGTCAATGCCAAACATTCAGCGAAAAAAATTATATCTAATGAACTTGTATGAATTTTTTGGTTATTTATGTAATGCATGAACTTAAATGAAAACTTTTTGGTTAGGGGTGATTTTTACATACACAACGGTCCTCCAAGTTTAAGTATAAATATTTATATTATAGTTAGAATTTGAAATTAGCAGATCTACATGAATTTCTCTATCTACATAAAATTTATAAAATGGACACTGATTTGGAATATGTCTACATACAGATGATGGAAAAGTGAAATTCAGTACAATAATGCAAAGATGCAAAGACTCGGAGACAAAAAATAGTATTCAAAAGGACAATTATTAAATGAAAACCATGAAAAGAAAGGCAATGAACAATATTAAAGAACAGTAGGAATCCATAAAAGAAGAGTGTAGAGACATGCTTGTCAAACAAGATCTTGTAAAACTTTTAATTTAAGTCACACTTGTAAAGATGTTGATGTACTTTTTACTATGAGACACACACCTATAAAAATATATAGTTGTATTTCGTAAGAAAAGATGTGATATCAGCATCTATTTCCCTAAAAATGTCAACATCTATGTCCCTATAAATACCTAGGTATTCACGTAATAGAGGACACACCGAAAAAATAGAAAACACCAAACAACACTTGTACTAAAAAATTATCTCAATCCTTGTAAATTAAAAGACTTCAAATTAAACAAGACTGTAGACAAAAATTAGAATATGAAATAAGAGGTAGTCAAATAGACGATAGTAAAATGGAATTTGAAGAAAGACTATTTGATAATTTTAAATTTAAACTTCAAGAAATACATTATAGTTTAACAGCTACACTAGCCAGCGAATTAATCAAAGATGAATTTGTTATAGGAATAAAATTCTTACTAAGTAGAAATGGAAGTTTAACAATCAGTCAAGATGTTATAATTTTATAAAAGACATTTCTATTATTAATATAATAAATTCGCCAGAGTTAAGAACAAAGCGTGGTGGACCCTTACCCTTACAAGAACCAGAAATCTAGATAATTTAGAAAGTTTAGAATGTTTAAAGCATTTATCTCTAGAAATCTTAAAGATTGATTTCATATCAAGAACCAAAGAATTAATAGTTTTTAATAAAACGTCATCTAAAGTAGATAGTATGGATAAGATTTTAGAATTAGCTGAAAAGATTCAAATAATAAGAGAAGACCCTATAAAGCATTGGGATTAATAAAATAGAAGCTAAATTAAAAATTATAAACGAAAATCAAGACATAGAAGACTTTAATATACAGATTAAAGAGTTATTAGATTTAAAAGTAATAAGACCCCCTGGTGGTGGTCAACATAGATCATCGGCTTTTATAGTTAGAAATTATAGTGAAATTAAAAGAGAAAAAGTAAGAATGGTTATAAACTATAAAAGACTAAATGATAATACTATCGAAAACGGATATAAAATACCAGACAAAGACATGTTAATAAATAAAATACAAAATAGTAAAATATTTTCAAAGTTTAATGTAAATCTAGATTTTGGTAAATTAAAATGGCAAAAGACTCTATTCCTTGGACATCTTTTATTACACCACTGAGACATTTTAAATGGTTAGTCATACATTTTAGGTTAAAAAATGCACCCTCTATTTTTCAAATGAAAAATTTAATACTTTTTCATTTGTTTGGGTATATATAGATGATGTTTTAGCATATACTAAAAATTAGAGAGAACATATGAAACATTTAGAGATAGTTTTAAATAGATTCATAGAAAATTGCTTAATTATATGTGAAAACAAAATGAAAATAAATAAGAAAAAAAAATTGAATTCTTAGGAACAATTTTAGGGGAAGGAAAAATCCAACTGCAACCACATATAGGATGGACAATTTTAAGAAAATTGAAGAAACTAAGAAATTGCAAATTTTTTTTAGAAATTTTGAATTATGCTAGACAATTTATTAAAGATTTAGGAAAGAAAGTAGGATCATTGCATAGCAAGTTATCTAGCAAAGAACATAAATATTTTAATCAGTCACACATAGAGTTAGTTAAAAAGATAAAAGAAGAATTTAAAAATTTACAATGTTTAGAATTACCATTAAATAGTGAATATAAAATAATAGAAATAGATGGATGTGAATTAGGATGGGAAGGAATGTTATATTCTAAACCAAATAAATATAGTGATAGAAAAGATTTGTAAATATGCTAGTGGAAAATATAAGATAAAAAAAGAAAGATATTTGACTAGTTTAGATTATGAAATAATGTCTATTACACATGGCCTCTGTTTGGAAGTAATTAAAATTAAAATTTTAATTTAAGTTAAAGTTAACAATTAATTTTAACCACATATTTTATGGGTCCTACAATTTTTCAACTACACATTTAATCAATTTTTTTTTATCAAAATCTAATAAAAATCTGTTTTTAATTCCATCAAACAAGGGCATAGTATAGAAAGCTTTAAATTACTTTTAAATACAGAATTTACTATTAGAACATATTGTGAAGCCATAGAAAAGTTTATTACAAAGACAAATTTTGATAAAATAAGACATAAAAGATGGCTACAGTTGTATGAAATATTGACAAGTTATAAAATCAATACAGGACACATAGACATAAAGAATAATACATTAGCAGATAATTTAAGTAGACAAATTATTTATTTTCTAACCAGTTATTTTATGCTAATGGATCAGAGAATGATGACCTTTGAGAATGTCACTATAAGTGTGATCCCACAAGGATCTAACCTCCGATTCAAAGGAAATAATTTAGAGAGACTTTCCGAAAGGGAGCATTGTCTACTAAATAATATTTGAATGGCATGTGACTCTAAACAAAAATTAGACAACATTAATACTCTAGCTAATCATTTTAGACAAATTCACAATCAAGTAGAAAGTAAAAGTTTTAGTTTTTTTTTTTTTTCATTGCATTAATTAAGGATAGAAAGCCTAGTATATATAATTATTGGCCAAATGTATTACAACAAGTAGAAAAATTTACAGATCCCTTTTTCAAAGGATTTACACACTAGATGAAGCTTTAAATTTCCGTAGAGAAATAATAGGATTTAATTTCTATATATCTAAAGGGTTGGACAGACTATGACTACGCAAACCTCCACTTTCAACCATCATCATTATCTTCGTCAATACAACTTTGTGATAGGTGCGGACTATGACCAAAGTTGTTAAATATTTGAATCGTAGATTGAATTCATTAGAAGAAATATTACAAATCCTTGAAGATGACATCTCTTCATTTCAACGGACCATTAGTAGATATCAAAATTAAATTCTTCAGTTACAAGACAATTTAGAAAGACTCAATTCTTAAAATATTGTTGAAAGACCCATCTCCGAAGATATTGTTTCTACAAGTAGAAATTATTCTAACAAAATAGAAGGACTTATTGAATTAATAGATTCTACAGTTGCATGGCAAGAAAAGGCTTTATGTGAATTAGAACAAAAAATTGACGATTTTGCCTTTATTGCTCAAAATTTTATAAGAACTCAGTTGTACAAGAGATAGTCGATTTTTCTCAAATTCTAAGATACTACCAAAATGAGAATAATTATTTTCTTATACATGCCCCCAAATATGAATCATCCATTAAAAATTCAAGGTTTTTTAAAAATGATTATCCTACAATTTCCTTTGACTATACAATCTTTGAAGAAGAAGACTTTTTTTATCGAACTTTACAATTTGGCATGATAAACACTATATATGTTCTAAATAGATTTTTCAGATTCTTTCCACCTAAACTTAAATAGGCTCGTAATCAGTTAAAAATCACCCTTTAATGATCAAATTCATTTCTAGACCACCTTTTATAAATAATGGCATAGTAACACCATTTTATCATTATATTATAATATATGAGGAAGCCAAAAGATTGACCCTCTTCAAAGACAAAAATTAGACATATTGATTATGAAAAACAGGTCTTAGAGACAGCGGAAATAATAGAAATTCAAAATAATGATTCCAGACTTGTAGTATAATAGAACAATGAAGTTATTCTTTGTAAAAAAAAAAAGAAAAAAGAAAAAAAAAATCTTGCTATAAAAGTTAAAAAAGGAAGAATTCCAAAACCATTCAACAAAAGGAATTATATCTGATGGCCTTTCAAGAAACAAATGGTGAATTTTTCGAAAACCAATTAGATACTGAGGAAGAAGAATACATATCCAATTGCAAAACTAATGAAATGGATGCATATCTAGAAGAAGTCTACATAGACATGAGGGACAAATAGTACAATAATTTAAAAAGAAGAAAAGACATAAAGACAAAGAAATGACCATTATTAAAGAGCAAGGATAATTATCAACACAAAAAGTCAAAAAGGAATAGCGTAAAGATGAAGGATCTTTATTATGTCCATACAATTATAAAGTTAATATCCATACATGTAATTGCAAATTATACACATGTAAAGATATATAGTATTTTTTACTTTTTTGAAAGAAGTTGATGTGATGTATCAGCATCTACTTCTCTATAAAGACCCAAAGGCTTCTTGCACAAGAACACACAGAGAAGAAATACAAAAGCACACTATAACACTTATATTCAAAAAATCCCTTGCAATTGTTTTAACTCTAAGACTTCTAATTAAAGTAAATTTTTCATGCTTCCTTTTACTTTATATTCTCTTTTACTTTATTTAATTTTCGGGTTAAGCCCACAAAAGGAAATACCAAGTAAGCAATTAATTTATTCATAAATAATATTGTTTTATTCTCTTTTCAAAACATATTCCTAATGTTCTTAGCCTCTTTATTCTGGATTCCATGGCCAAAAGATAAAGNATGATTCTATCTTCAAAAAATCATCTTTATTGAGATAATTATCTCAAACTCTTATATGTTGATATTAAGTTTTAATTGGATCAAATTACTCAATGGATTTTAATGATCTTTGAGATCATAGTAAAATTTACAATTTCATCTTAACAAGTTATATTTATTAAGATGATTAACTCAAACTCTTATACGTTGATATATATATATATATATATTGGTATTTAACGGTTGTGAAATTTATCCTTTAATTTTTTTTTTTTTTTTTAAAATGATGAAAGTCTTTTTGATTATAATCTTAAGCCTTTCTTAGAAGGTTAAGAAAAAACGTTAAGATAGTGTAAAAAAAAAAAACTTGAAGAAATTTGTTGAACGATAAAGTACTCTAAGGCCATTACAAATTTATTGTTTCGAGTCATTATGTTTTATGCCATTAGATAAATATATACTTATCTACTTTACTTTGTTGTTCATTAGAAAGTTTTAACAAATTTATTAATGAGTCATTATATTTTATGCCATTAGATAAATATATACTTCATCTACTTTACTTTGTTGTTCATTTGAAAGTTTTAACAAATTTATTAATATTTGTTTAGAAAATCGAGAAATAGGAGAATAGTTGTTATAGAAAGTCATATATTATTTGCAATAAATAGAAATAGAGATGATTCCACTATACAAATCAAGAGGCAAATCACTGAACGTTCTATTTCTTAGTGTCGGAACTTCTTGATATAAGATCCTTAAGATTGTAAGAAAAGACAGAAACAAATAAAAATTGTAAGACAAGATAAAAATAATAACAATATAAAGACAAAAAATTTCTCTTAGACAAGATCTGCTGTTAAATGGTGATTCTCTGTTAAATTGGTATCAGAGCCGTCTCTTAGTCTAAAACATTTAATTTATGAAAAGAAAGAATTAGTTAAATTTAGAAATTCTAGGAGATTTTAAAAGAAAAGATAGTTTAGATATAGCTTATTTAGTCTGTAACTTCGATAAAAATTTTAAACATATTTTTACATTATGAAAATTGACAGTTAAATAGTATTGTATATTTACTTGTAAATTTAGTAGAAAACTTAGCAAGAAGCAATCCAAATAAAAATATAGAATCTTTATTAGAAAGTATAAATAAAAATATAAAAACTTTAGAAAATAATTTAGAATATATTAAAAACCAAAATAGTGAAATATTAAAGAGGAAATTTTATAATATGGGTGAAATAGATATTGATCATTACTTAGAAAAATTAGAAAGTGGTATTAAAGCATTAGAAGAAAAGTAAATAGATACTAGACAAGATTTAGATAATTTAATAAATAAGCTAAAAAAATTATACTTAGGAAAAGTCAAAGAATCTAGTAATTTTAAAAAGATAAAGTGGATTTATACGCGGTGAATAAATGACAGCAAATTGTAGTTAGTAGGTAATCCTTTACTAAGAACATTAAGTAGAAAAATAGAATTCAAAACAATATTAGAATCCTTAATAGATATAGAAGAACAGATAAACACTTTTAGACAAAATAAATTGAAATTAGTAAAATGTTTATACATATATGAAAAAAGGAAAATATATTTAGCAAATCCTTAATATATCAACATTATGGTGAAATATATGTTTCCTATACACATGAAGATCAATTTCTATCCCTAAATTTGATAGAAAACGAATCTTTTTTTAAAAAAAATTTGTTAATAAAAATTTTCAACAAACTCATTTAGGATTAATAATAGTAGGAGTAAAAGGACTTTATAGAGAAAATTTAGGAGTCAAAGTGTTAGTATGCTTATATGGTAGCAGATTCATAGACATAGAACAAAGACTACTAGAAAGCATATAATTAGACATGAATAATAAATGCGGTATAATTTGTTAATTTGTATAGGATTCATATGAAGACTTAGTGAAAACAATACTACCAATTATAAATTAGAAAATACTCAAATAATTACTTTATTAAGACAAAAAGGCATAAAAGTCATACCAACAAAGAAATTCTCTTAAAATACAAATGCAAGATTAGATTGGAATCTAAGAAACTTCTTAGAAAGACCAATATTAGTACCAGATGATAATATTGTGTACAAAAACTTAATGGAACTCTAAGTATTATATTTGAAAATTATAATTATCAAGTAGAATAGACAAAACATAATGAAGAAGAAAATGAAGAGGAATGCAGATTCTTCGAAATAAAAGACTATGATAGCGAATATGAAATTAATGCATTAGATGAAGACAGTGAAGAAGATGAAAAATAATTCGGATATATAGATATGGAATATTATAGAAATCTTAGAAAATTTAGGGAAATAGAAATTAGATTGTTGTTAGAAAAAGACCAAAAAAATATAGAAATTAAGATGGAAGAAAGTAGCAAAGTTAATAAAAGAACTAAACTAGAAACTGACCAACAAATTTATTTATTTATTTATTTATTTTAAAAAGAAAAGAACCCATGAATACAGGAAACGACATAGGAGGAAAGTATCATTGTCCCCCTACAAATCTATATTAAAAGGAAAGACAAAATATATATATATATATATATAAAAGCCTAGGAAAGAGACAAACAAAAGAAGGAAGTAGTTTACCAATAGTAAGTGATAGATGATTAATTTTAGAATTAAATAACTATAAACAAGTATAACCAAATGGTAAAGTTTTGTAATTAGAGCATATAATAGTGTACCTAAATATATGACTATAGAAAAAATGTGGGCTTATTTAGAAATTTATTTAGGAAAGATAACGTTAGACATATATGTTATAGCTAAAAGACTAAAACTAGAAGAAGACAATCCTAAAATTTTTATTAGAGAGATAATTATAGGATCTGACCTCAGTAGAGATAGCACTTATGAATAAAATAGAGCATTCGAAGAATCAGAAAAATTAAGTATTAGTAATATGAAGTGCATACAACCATATATATTAGATTTTGAAAGATTAGTATGTAGAGCAGGATTATCACTATATATACACACACTTGAAAGGCTATATAGAAAGATACCGCCTTGGAATGATAAGATCAGAAAGAATGTAGATTCAGCACCTACAAGAGAGGTAACTATTAGTGTTGCTATCAATTTTATAACTGATAAACTAAAAGAATACTGTATGAAAGAAATAGCTAGAAAATAATTGTGTCATATCATCCGAGCGTTTAATATAAATTAAAGCCCATAATCTTGGCTTGAAATTCTCCTGCCAAAACTACAACTCTCCAGAATTTGTTGCTTAATGACGTGAAACCAAAGCCACCCCTATTTCCTCCAAAGACATCGGCGGACTTAGAAAGAGAATCTGGGGAGAAGAAACAAGGAAATGGCAAGTGACGATGAAACAAGTTTGACCGGTAACACCGCGGCTAATAGAAATGGCAACCCGCCGGTGATTCCTGATTCGATAACGTCGGCCAATAACGCTGTGGCCAACGGAAATGGGAATCCGCCGTCGAATCCTGATTCGCCAACATCTACAAGTTTTAACACGGATCAGCTGCCTTTCAACATCAGTCAGAACTATACCGATGATGATGAAGCTGTCACAACCCCTTGGGTAGAACTCACCCTCA
>CAIGRS010218436.1:0-12685 GCA_903798395.1 Fraxinus floribunda | reverse complement strand
CATTTTTAGTGTGTCAACACTCACCTTTGCTTTATTCTACTTAGTGAGCGAGTCAGTGTGAAAGAGACCTAGAGAAAGAAAGGGGTCATTCATTATATTATTGAGTCACGACTAACTCGATATACGAAATATGAGAGCAATTATCAGTAAAATTAGCAGAATGTCGGCTGAATTTGCTGTGCGAGTTCCTCCGCACTAAGTTGACAATCAATTCCAATCTACAAAGGGAGACATAAACTCAATCATGAGCTTCAATTCATTATTAATTGACACTATTTTAAAATAAATGTATATAAAACAAGAATGCATATATAAATTTGTGAAAAAATAATAGAACAAATGGGAAAAAAATGCCCTAGTTTTCAGTGAAAATGTCTCTTTCCAAGAATACACATAATCATTTACAGTTCAAGCCTGTCCAGAATAAAACGCAACTTCTGAAAATGGATTTTGGTGACTTCCGGAACTTTTTAAATTTTATTCTTACCCCTAAATCTCTTTACACTAAGAAATTATTAAATTCTTTTTCCACTCACAATATTATTTAGAGGTACCACAAAATTTTCTCCAGAAAATATATTAAAAGCTTTGTGAAAAAATACAATAAAATGTCATTTAACTCTATAATATTTACAGACGTTAAAATATGATTCGTTGGACAAAAAAAAATGAACAAAAATGTGCAAAAGTTGCAATTGAGCTTATTTTTAATTACCTTAATAGTAAAAGAATTTCTCATTGTCTCCCCAGTTGTGTTGAAATTCACATGAAGGATTTCCAGGGAGAGATCTTCAAGTGCAGAAATAATCTTTACCGTTTGGCCTTGAATTCTTGGAGAAACAGTCTTGAGCAGCACATTTGGACAAGAAAATTTTACTTCCACGTCAGCAATGGCAGATTTTGAATTTGCAACGAATTCATTAACACTGCCATTCATGGAGGAATTTGGAGAAGAATTGGTAAGGAATTTGGAGAAGAATTGGTTGGTAAATGTAGCCAGGTTTTGTAGGGACTGTTTCCTTGTGGGGTTCTTGGGCTTAAAGGTAGGTTTAATCTGGGGCTCAATGGAGGCTTTCTTGGTCCAAGGGGCGAGTGTCTTGGACTTGAAACCAAACGAGGACTTAATACTTCTGTATAAGCTTTTCTTTGTTTCTTGGTTTCAAGGGATTGTAAAACTTGTTGTAACTCAGTGATGTAACTGACAACTCCTTCGTCGACGCTTGATCGGCCTGTTCCGAAGTAGAGGCATGTCACATGTGTTAGAAGTTACAGCTTAACAATATTTATTCGTTTCATATACTATTGAATTCTGCATACCAAACATCCCCTTAGAACAACAATGACTTTATGTTACAACCCATTTTTTTTTAGTCAAAGTCAAGAGTTGAATTGTCTAAGTCAAAGTCAATTATGGGGTTAAAATTGGAATAAGTTATATTTTTGGGACTTATTTTTTTAGTTGGGAAAGAAAAGGAGTTTANACTTTAAGTAGTATAATACGAATTCGATTGTACTTTCAAGTCTGTTATTCAGTTGGGGAAATTAAACTTTAAATTTTAATTTAAATAAGAAGAAACATACCCTTTTGACGTGAAAAGAAGGCATCAAAGAACGTAAGACGGACAAATGCTCATTCATTTGTTTCCTTCTGTTCCTACCCACTGTTATGTGAGAGATTCTTTGTTGCCCATCAATATTATTGGCTTCCACCTTTTGTTTCTTGCATTTTGGTGAAGCTTCAAATTCTTGAACAACACTTGAAGAATAAGTAGATTTTTGAGAAATCAATCGCCCTTTAATCCCCTCTTTATTTTCTGTGATTAAACCAGAAACACCCTCCAAAGCCTCAACAATGCTGATAATATCCTCGGAATCCTCGAAAAAATCAGATAAATGCTCACCATCCATTTGAAAAACTCACCAAGTAGATTGCCCAAAAAAGGTTTACGAAAATGTCGACTGAATTTTAGAGAGCAGCTCAAAACAGACACGAAGATGTTAAGGCATTTAAAGGAGCTTCTCGAAGTTTGCTCCTTGCAGGAGGAGTTCGTTGACAAGATCAAGAAAAATGGGAGCCCAAAGGAATAAGTACTATAACTAATATTATATCATAGAATCCACAAAACAAGAATTATATTATGTGTGAAGTCAATTGGAAGGGACCAAAAATTATAACACGTACGATTAGGTATCAAGATCTATTTCCAGATTCTTTTTTGCATGGAATATGAGAAAAATATCACATGGAAATGAGAGGGGGAGAGAGAGAGAGAGAGAGATGCAAGAGCCAAACAGAAATAGGGAGCTAACATTTGACTATTATGTCAAATACTATGAGCATGTTTGGTACGACTTAAAATCCAATTAAAATTGAAAATATGGTCGTTATTGGGTCCCATCCGTCTAATAAAAGTCAACAATAACGGCTATATTTTCAATTTTAATCTGATTTTAATCTCTACCACACACCCTCTAAATATTTCACAATACTGATTTTCTGTTGACTTGTACTAAATTTATTTGTTGAATTTTTCACATAAAAGAGTTTGATCGAAAATTCTGATTTTCACTTAACTATTAAAACGGTTTAGAGCCTGTTTGGTACGGCTTAAAATCCAATTAAAATTGAAAATATGGTCGTTATTGGGTCCCATCCGTCTAATAAAAGTCAACAATAACGACTATATTTTCAATTTTAATCTGATTTTAATCTCTACCACACACCCTCTATGTGTACTTCTATATGTACGCGTAGCACAATTCAACAGAAATATATAAATGAGATTGTAGGCTGTAGCTACTGGTATTTATGTTTTTGTACTGATAAAAATTAAAAGCTGCTAGATTCTTCGAATAGAAATGTATTACATCACTGCTCCACAATTACATCTCATTCCTACTGTAACACCAATCAGAAATCAAGTATCTCGTGATTTGAAAGATGTACTATGTCATACTCCTATTAGTAATCAAATATATCGTGATTTGAAATGTATTACACTCTGTATCTATCCCTATTTAAATTTTAAATAATCACTATTTTTATCCATGACTTATTCCAATATTGTTCTTATCAAATTGATTTATTTAAACATTATGAATCCACACAAATTTTGTATATTCATCACCTCTAGATACACCATTAATACAATTTCAAAATTATAAAAATCACTATATTCAAATTGACAAACTCCCATTGCTTGTACCATCACCAGTACGATCTTTATGTTCCCCAGCAAACAAGTACCTCTTTCTATCTCTAATCTCCCCTATAACAAGGGTTTTGCTATATATATATATTGGGATATGGATGTCAACGAGTCGAACTGTAAACTGAAACTCGAAACTTGGTGCTCAACTCGATTAAAAATAGTTCAGACTTTTTTTGGTTTGAGCAGAGCCGAGCTTTTGCTCGACCTCGAGCCTTAACGAGTCGAGTCGACTCGATTTTTTTACTAAATAGCAAACGGCTGTGTTGCCTTTGACAAGGCAGCAGCTATAATGTTTTTTTTATTTTTTTTATTTTTTGTTGCAGGCAATTGCAATATTTTTTTTTATTTATTGTTTTTTAAATTTTTTTCAAACTTTTTTTAAAAGTTTTATAGATTACTATTTTTTTATTTTTTTTCAAGCTCAACTCATCATGGGCTGGCTCGAACTTTTCCTGGGTCAAGTCACGACCGACGAGCCATATTGACACCCCTCACAATTGAGAGCGGCCAAAGACCAATAAAAAATCTTGAACCCCATATTGTAAGGATGACTGTACACCAGGACATCGGTGTAGTCATAGCAAAACCTCTATAACAAATGCATTTACAGAAAATGTTGCAATGTTGGATTATGTGCACTAAACTCTACTTATAGAACATTTTTGTATCAGTTTTTACATTTTATTGTAAAATCTCGAGGAATTTGATCAGTGGCAATGGCGTTTAGGATTCTACAGTGCATTTTCATGGTGTTGACGACGTATATTTTTGCTTCAAATTTTATGATTATTAGGATTTTAGTTAAACACAAATTCTAAAATAATATAAAAATGTCTAAAAGAATTTAATGAAAATAAATATTTTTGGAAGAATTTAGAACTATATATTTTTATTTAATTTTATATATGTCTATTTACGTAAATTAACATAACATTAAAAATATAATATAATTGCCTTTTTAAAAATGATATATATAAACCATGGATGTAAATAGAGGGTCTCTTTTTTAATAGCGATTTTTTAGAGAATGTTGTTAAAAAGTAGAAAAAAAATGTTTTGAATTTATATGCAAATTATTTTATTGAGAGAATGTGATAGAAAATAAATTTGATGAAAAATGAGTTTTTTGAGAATGTGGCTCAAATATGGGCTTAATTATTATCCACACATTTTGTTAAATTGCTACTATTCTTTTTTATAAATTACTTATCTCCACATTTTATAATATTCATTATTATTTCTCTTTATAAACCATTTATAAATTTACCAAATGAACGCTAAATAATTACGTTTCAAAAATTTCTTTTAAAGCTGTACAGATTGAAAATAATTTCTAAAAGTACAAATTGTCAAGATGGAGAAAAGTTATATACTTAGCTTATGTTTGGCCCCCATTTTTACAAAAAACCCTCTTTTTTTTCCAAAACTTATTTTCAGCCATATATTCTCCCATAAAATAATTTTACACTTTAATCTAATTTTTATTTTTTAACCACACATTTTCCTACAAAACGCAATTTCAAAATGCATTTTGGTCGAAAAATGGGGCGTACATTCTTAGCACTTCCAGATAGACTACTTTCAAATTTAACATCCTGGTTTATGTTGCATGCTTAATGAGTTGTGGCCCGACAGGCCTAGAACCCTGTTAGAATTGGGCTGTGATCTGAATTTCTTTTGGAGTATTTGATTGAAAATATTATTGGGGGAGTATTGAGAGTTGGTAGATGTCTTGAAGGTGAATTTGATTCCAATTTCATCCCAAATTCTCCATTATTAATTTTATCCATTGTATTAGGACTTCACTTATATTAAATTCCTCATGTATTAATTCTCCTAGTATATTAGAGATTATTTGGTTATTAATATGTGGTGTTTAATACATATTGGAATTGACCAACTGTTGAACTTATTAGTTTTGTCTAGGGAGATTCATTGTACTCCTTTACTATTGATTATAGGTAATTCTTTGCTTCTGTCCATGGTATTCTCGGATTTGGGTTTCCACGTAAACTTTGTTTTCCGTGTGATTCATTATTTTCATATTACTCATATTATTTTCATCTTTAATTATTTAGCCCGATTTCTCAACAAAGTTGTATCAGAACGATTCTGGTATCTCGTTTGTTTCCAACAAGTGGTATTAAAGCAAATGTTTTATGATGATTTTTTGGGATGTCCAAATTGGTTATTAAAGCGAGGTTTGAACAAAATCAATTGTTTTAGGGATAGCAACTATGAAATTTAAGATTTCACTTTTGGATTGAACCAAGATTTTCTATTATATATTTTGGAAGGTTAAACGATCAATTTGGATGCAACTGCAGCTTATGGTTCAATAAGCAATAACTTGAGTATAGTTGGTTGTGATCGGGTTGTCCGTGGTGATTTGAACAATAATATTGAGGAATCTTTGTGTAGCTCAAGTGGAGCTAGATGTAATCTTGTTGATCATGGTGTTCGTATTGATTCAAGCAGGTTTAGCAACTCATGTAGATATGGTGTTGTTCGTGGTGATTCAAACAAGTTTGGTGATTCGGTTGGAGCAGTAATGAATGGGATGATTCAAACAAGTTTGGTGATTCGGTTGGAGCAGTAATGAATGGGATGATTCAAACAGGTTTTGCGTACAACGTAATTCTGTTGGTAAATAGGGCTTGGAATTTGTTCACAATGTCTGAGTATGCTCAGATGGGGCATGGTGGGAGTGGAAGAATAATTTGGTGGAGTGTTTTGTTTAGAGAATTTTTCTTTTAAGTTGACAAGTTAAGTTTTATTCCTTGGATTGAAATTCGAGTCAAGGTGGAGTTTGTTAGAATTAAGTTGCAACCCGAATTCTTGTTGAGTATTTGATTGGAAATAACATTGGAGGAGTATTGGGAGTTGATAATAGATTTGAAGATGTCTTGAAGGAATTTAAAGTGAATTTGACTCTTATTTCATCCCAAATTCTCCATTATTGATTTTACCCATTGTATTGAGATTTTAACTTATATTAAAGTCTTCATGTATTAATTTTCATGGTATGTTAGGGATTCTTTGATTATAAATATGTAGTATACAACACATTGAAATTGATCAATTGTTCAACTTATTAGTTTGGTCGAGTGATAACCCTTGTACTCCTTTACTATTTATTTGAGTTTTCACGTAAAATTTTGTTTTATTTGTAATCCATTATTTTCATATTATTCATATTCTTTTCGTCTTTAGTTATTTGACCCGATTTCTCAACAGATCCCACGCCCTGCACACTCCTTGTTCACCTCAAATAATTTTGTTTTGATTTTGCTTACATGTTTATATCAATGTTATAAGAACCAAATCGATTGACCCCTCAAATCATTGTTTTTCTTTATTTATTTAATGTTTTTACTCACAAGTGGAAATTTGATCCTTAACATTTTCAGATGAATGTCAAGATCGATTTCAAAGTAGAATAGTATCACTAAAAAAAATTTAAAAACTAGTCATGACTAGCCGTATCAACTAGCCAAGTCGAGCTACGAGCCGAAACTTTTTGGCCTAAGCCGAGCGGAGCAAAAGCTCAACCAAAAAATTGAGGCTCGACTCAAGTTTTCGGCTCGAATCTTAGAGGGTCAAGCCGAGCCGACTCGATTTTTTTTCCTTCTTTCTATAAAACGTGCAGGTAGCTACTTTCAAATATTTTTAGATTTTTTTTTACATGCTCGGCTCATCCGGGCCGAAATGGCCCCTTGACACGGGCCTACCCGTGTGGCTCGTTGGGCTGGAGCCTTTGCCCAAAAATGGGTCTCAGCTCGAGCCTGGGCTCGATGGTTTCGAGCCACGAGCTAGTTCGACTCGAGCTTTTCTAGGCCGAACCACAGGAGTCCGAGCCGACCAACCATTTTACCATCCCTAGTCATGACTGATAAAAAGCTACATCAGTAACAGCAATGGTGGTTGATGCTTTCCCACCTTTGCTTTTATTTCTTCTGAGTGAGTGAGTCGGCGTGTGCATTTGTGTGTGTGAATGAGAGCGAGAGAGAGAAAGGAGATCCAGTCATGGTAAACATGCATGTGAAGTCGGAAAATTGTACAGTGTTAGACGATGTTAAAGAACAAGAGAAGTTAAAAATTTGTTAACTGATCGTCTCTAACTCAGCGTACTGAACAAAGCACATTGGAAACAAGTATTGGTGAACTTAGCAGAATGTTTGCTGAATTTGCTGAGCAAGCTCCTCTGCACTAAGTTGGCATTCAATTCCAATCTACAAAGGGAGACATATTCAGTCATTAGCTTCGATTCAATATTAATCAACATTTTATTCAATTATATATATATATATATATAAAACAAGCATGCCTAAATAAATTCGTGGAAAATAATAATGGTAATTACTAATAAGGAAAAAAACATGTCCTAGTTCTCCGAGAAAATTTTTCTTTCCAACGGTATATATGAAATAGTTAAGTTTCATTTAGGAAAGTCCAGTAACACACATCACTTTTTAAAATTGGTGCTTAACATTAAACAGGGACTTCATTAACTTGGCTTTAGATGAACTAGTTCAAAAAGTGCGGACTAGTGTTCTTTGCTTCTTCTTTTTTACCTGGATAATATTGTCTTAAAATTTGATTTCTTGAACTAAAAATAACACGAGAAGATGAAAATAAGTTGCGTTTCTGCTTATTTTTAATTACCTTGATAGTGAAAGAATTTCTCATCGTGTCCCCAACTGTGCTGACATTCACATGGAGGATTTCCAGGGACAGTTCTTCAAGTGCAGAAATTATTTTCGCTGTTTGGCCTTGAATTTTCGGAGAAACAGTCTTGAGCAGTACATTTGGACAAGAAAATTTGACGTCCACGTCAGCAATTGCAGATTTTGAAATTGCAACAAGTTCATTAACACTGTCATTGATAGAGGAAGTGGAAGAAGAATTGGTTGGTGAATGTAGCCAGGTTTTGTAGGGACTGTTTGGCTGTGGGGTTTTTGGGCTTAAGGGTAGGTTTAATCTGGGGCTCAATGGAGGCTTTCTTGGACTAAGGAGTGAGGGTCTTGGACTTGAAACCAAACGAGGACTTAAAACTTCAGTGTAAGCTTTTCTTTGTTTCTTGGCTTCTAGGGATTGTAGAACTTGCTGTAATTCAGTGATGTAATCCACGACTCCTCCGATTATCGACGCTTGATCAGCCTACTCAGAAGCAGAGGCGTGTGTGTTAGAAATACAGTTAGAGCGTGTTTCATAGGCAGACTCATAATTAGTGATAGATGATATTATAAAATAAAATAAAGAAAGTCAGTACATTGTATATACTAGCTAACTCCATTTGGTACTGCGTGCCAAAGGTCCGTCTGAAGGATAATAGTGACTTCAAATATTGCAATATGAATAATTTGAAGTTCTTACTTGGCTTTGGTCATTCTAAGAAGGTTGCTTATTTCCGGAGTGTCACTCTTGATTGCAAGAAAGAAGCATACTGCCGGAATAAGATAAAAAGAAGCCATTTTTTGCTTATAAGCCAAACATGTGCTAAGAGATAGAATTCCACATCAAATAGAGATGAAAACATAGATCAAATTATAAGAATTTGAACTACTCATTTTAATAATGTTGACATTTTAAAATGGAACCTTAAATTAACATAGTATCAAAGCTCATTAAGTTTCAATGAACGATTCGATTCTAATTAAGACTCAAAAAATGACTACATGAATTTCAAGATCGATATAATCAAATGAGTCACCAAAGCATGTTAAGGGAAAAAATCTCTCATTGAATAAAGATGAAAACATAGACCAATTTATAAGGATTTGATATTATTCTTCTTAATAATGTTGACCTTTTTAGATTGACTCCAAGTCTTAACAGGGTATCAGAGCACATTAAACTCTAACGATCAATTTGATCTGATTGCTAAAAAATGAGTCACCGCCTTGCGGAGACAATGTTAAGAGATAAAAGCTTACATCGAATAAAGATGAAAATGTAGACCAACTTATAAGAGTTTGGACTATTCCTCTTAGGACATGTTCGGTAGAGATTAAAATCGGATTAAAATTGAAAAATAAGTCGTTATAGTTGACTTTTATTAGACGAGTGTAACCCAATAACGACTATATTTTCAATTTTAATTGGATTTGAAGTACGACCGAACACGCTATTAATAAAGTTGACATTTTAAAATGAAACCTCAAGTCTTAACACCAGTCCATTTGTATTCTGAAATCTAACATTGGTGTACACCTATAGCACAATCCTACCTCACTTTTGGTATGTTTGATACGCCCAAATAGAAATGTATGAACGGGCAAGCTTCTTTAAGTACCAAAAATCGAGCTTAATCCTGAGGAAAACTAGAAGAACGTAAGAATAAAAGGACGCTTACTCTTTTAACATAAAATGAAGGCGTCAAAGAACGCAAGACAGTCAAATTCTCATTCATCTGCTTCCTTCTGTTCCTTTCCACTGTTATATGAGAAATTCTTTGTTGTCCTCCAATGGCGGCTTCCGTTGAATCTGTTGCAATCACCTTCTGTTTCTTGCATTTTGGTGAAGCTTCAAATTCAGTTTCAGATTCTTGAAAAACACTTGAAGCATTCGACTTCTGAGAAACCAATGATCCCACTTCATTCACTGGTACTGTCTCCTGATTAAAGTCTGAAACCCCGTCTAAAGCCTCAAGAATACTGAAAATATCGTCCGGTGACGCCGGGTTTACCCTACCCCCGCCAAGGTTAGATTCAATACCAAACTCAGAATCCTCAAAAAAGTCAGATAAATTCTCACCATCCATTTGAAGACACCTTACAGAAATGTCGACTGATTAAAAAGAAAGAGTTCTTTTTTCAGAAAGAAAGTAAAGACTTATTGTAAAAAACCGCAAATTTTTTAACTAAAAATTTGAACATAGTGTAACTTTTGAAAAAACTCGAACTGAACATGTTTAGTAACTTTTAAGCTTAACCAAACATGCATGCTAGTTGGTCATTCTGACTTCGCGCCAATGCGTGCTTGGTGGTTTTCCAGGGTAGGGGCTAAGTTTGTTGCTCGCCGGAAGATCAAGAAAAAATGAAGGGCTAAAAGCAGTAACTATAACAAGAAATATTGTATGAACTGATTGAAAGGGACCAATCTATCGACATCAAAATCTAATATCATATGGGGTTTTTGCATGGATTTGAGGAAAAATATCACGAGAGTGACATTGGAGTAAACAGGGAAAGGGAAAGAGGGAAAAGGGAAAGGAATGTGGATTCTTTGGAGGGTTATTTCCAGAAGGAGCGAGAGACGCAGTGAAGGTTTATGCAAGAGAGATGGATATATAAATGAGACTGAGATACGGAGTAGATACTCGAATTTAAGAATACTTACATTTTTGAACTTGGTATGATAAAAGTTAAAAAGCTGGTAAAAATTCTGAGTAGAACTTTTGAAGACGTAAGAGTAAATGTGTACATACAAAGTAGTACTCCCTGCATCCAATTTATATAGTTGATTTTATTTTTCATACGTATTAAAAAATCTTAGTTATTGAAAAAAATATTTTTTGTCAAAAATTTTCATAGTTTACCCTTATTTAATTATCAATAATTATGAGTAATTTTTTGTTGAAAATAATAAAGAAATAAAAATATATTAGTAAATGAGACGGAATGAGTAACTTAAAATCATCAATATTGTATTGTTATCGAGGATGTATAAATTAATTCAAAATGTTTAAACGGTGAAGATGGAAAGAATTTACATTGTACTTCAATTATATTCTTAAGAGCTTGTTTGATACAGCTTAAAATTCAATTAAAATTGAAAATATGGTCGTTATTGGGTCCCACTAATCTAATAAAAGTCAACAATAACGGCTAGTTTTTTCAATTTTAATCCGATTTTAAACATCCTAAGACGTCAGTGCACTACGTGAAAGAATTTTTTTTACAAACAATATGTATCGATATAATATATTTATTGGTATGTATAGTCTATAGATGACACAAAGCTCATTTTTTATTTGGATAAAATTTATATTTTAAATATATATTTTGATAAAAATTGGTGAAATGTTTAGTTAAAAATTTGGTAAAAGTTATGAATCTCATAAAATATATGGTTAAAAATGAATTTCAAAACAGAGGTCAAACAAAGACAAAAACATCGATTTATTGCTTATTCATGTTGTTCTAACTTTCTACCTCGTCTCACATCATGTGTCCAGTCTCGATTTCCTGTATTATTCCTTCTCTTACACTCAATAGTCAATACAATACTGAGAGACTCTTAAGTTGCCACTCAACAGTTCGAGAGACTTTTGAAACTACTCTCAAGTAATTCCTAGATTAGAGGACTATGAGGGAGGGAAGAGGAGACAAGTAGCTAGGCTAGGATCAGTGGCGGAGGGAGGGGAGGGGGTCCTGAGGGGGACCCAGAACCCACCATTTTTTTGACAAATTTTTTTTTTTTTTTTTGGTTCTTTTTTGTATTTACCATTTTGGTTCTGTTTCTCAGTATTAGACTTTAGCTACTAGACGTCTTCATGATAATTTCCAAGAAGCTCAAACTGGTTTGTTTATTGATTACTTTATTAGCATTTTTTGTTTTTAATATATTTTTTATATTATATATGTTTATGGGTAATTGAATTTCCTTTTACCTAAAGGCAAAAACCGAAAACACCACGGATAATGGATTCAAAGAACATGAGAAAAACAGAGGATACAGGTCTCATTAAGAATGGGAGAGCTGTCGCTTGAGATAATTGGCAATATTAAAGGGTAATTGTGAATAAGGTAAGAAACGTTTGTAATAAGGTATGATTATGTTAAATTAAATATTGATACTTTCTTTTATACGTTTCTTGATTGTTTTTGTTAATAAGACATCCAAAAAAAAAAAAATTACATCTTCAACTCTGGGACCCCCCAAGTCCAACGGGCTGGCTCCGCCCCTGAAGGTAGTGGTCGTAGATCATTTCTACTGTGTTTGGCAGCATATTATTGAATTCGAGTACTTTCTATATCATAATGTGGATATCAAATGTAAAATGTGAAGATATTTTTTCGATTATAACTTTACAACAATATACGTTAATATGAAGGTTTATAAATGTAACTAGAGTGAATAACATGGCAAGTCTTCCCAATATTTTCGAAATTTCATCTCCATAGTAGCAATAATGTCATAAAAAGTGGACAATTTCTACATTTACTAAAGAATTGTTATAGTAAAAAATATAAGTTAGAACAACAAGAGTAGTGAGATAGAAGACACTGGAATGTTCATCGATCACATCAAAGAAAACCTTCAAAAATCTCATTATTTCAAAATCAAACTTGTCATTAGAATTTAAATCATAATTAGAACTGTATGATTACTTGCACAATTAAATTAAAAATATGACAACAAGATGTACGTGAAAAAGTTTTGCATCGAAATTAGGATGAGTTGTGATACAAGTACAGGAGGGTGGGGGGTGGTTTTTTGCCAGGGGCCTGCCAGGCCCCTGACTGTAG
>CAIGRS010218425.1:0-11090 GCA_903798395.1 Fraxinus floribunda | reverse complement strand
TTAGGAGTGTAGAACCCGTTGATACTATATAATTAGATTTACTTGATTTTTTGTGGAAGAACGTGTTAAGGGATATATATCCCATATCGATAAATAATGTTGACACAGACCAATTAATAAAGATTTTGGGCTACTCCTCTTAAGAAGGTTGACCTTTTAAGATGGACCCCCAAATTTTAACAACCAATTAATAAAGATCTTGAGCTACTCCTCTTAAGAAGGTTGACCTTTTAAGATGGACCCCCAAATTTTAACATGGTCCCCAATTCATATGTGATTTTCTCATTCTTGGTGTCATTCTATTAACACAAGAATATCAGAGAAAATATATTGAAGAGGAAGATCCATAAACCCACAATCAAAAATCAAGAAGAAGATTTGGAGCAATCAANCCCCCAAATTTTAACATGGTCCCCAATTCATATGTGATTTTCTCATTCTTGGTGTCATTCTATTAACACAAGAATATCAGAGAAAATATATTGAAGAGGAAGATCCATAAACCCACAATCAAAAATCAAGAAGAAGATTTGGAGCAATCAAATTGAAGAACTAAAGATCAAGATTTAATATTCATTATTCAAGTCACAAATCAATGGATCAAGGTATGTTCCGCGTTAATTTAGAGTTTTTGGTGATTTGACATGAAGATTTTTGGAATTATGTAAAGTTTATAAAGTTTAAGATTCATGAAAATTTTCAACAAATAAATGACATCGTCCTTATGATTGCTGATTGTCGATATTGACCGGTCAACGCTCGTCCGGGTTGAACTTCAATGTTGGGTCCGCCCCTATATAATATACACTATTGATCTTCATAATCTCCGTTAGGCATTTTAGAAATCTAATAATATGCAACTAAAAGGTCGAAAACTAATTAAAAAGGAATCAACAATAAAGCTTAATCACTAGAACAATTAGCATCAATAGATAGGAAAAGCTAAAGATTTGGTCGAGCAGTGTGACAGACCAAGATATAAAGACTCGCATAAAAATTAATTAAAGAGTTGAAGCAATTTGACCCGGACCAAAGGATCCAAACTTGAACAAATAAGGTTTAAAGTTTAGTTTATCGAAAAATGTGTTGAGTTTAGATTTATTCACATCTAAATAGCAATGTTATCAAAACCAGTCCGACCTAACAAGTTCAACCTATAGAATCGGGCATCGGATCCAAAATCGGACCAATCATGCATGATTAACCGACTAGTACAAAAATCGCTTAAAACTCATTGAACCGATCAGTTTAACCATGAACCATTGATCCCGTGACAGTTTTACTAATTTTTTATTTTAAAATTTTTAACCTTTTTTATTAACGGGCCTCGTACACTTTATCAAAGGTCCATGGATAAATTTTGGAATGATTTTATAAATTTTAAATGTTGGATGGTGGTATTATAGTTGCACTTCTTTCAAGTATTTTCATAAACTTTCAATGTGAAATAGTGTAAAAAAAGGTTAAAATGCCCATCAATACCATTTTCCAAGCAAAATATATGAATATGAATCCCAATTAACTAAATTGTAATATTCGCTCCCATCTTTTCATTTATTCAATTTTCATATTTAACTTAAATTATACTTGATAATGAATCTCATTAACAAACATAGATTTACTTTGAATTATTAATATGAAAATTTAAAAAAATTATTGATTTCACAGTATTTTATTGTTTGTGTATTTATTTATTGCATTCGGTTCGATCTTGGTTGAAAATTTTTACCCTTCACCTTATACGGGTCGATACCCGGGTCTATTTTCAAAACATTGCCAAATAAATTATAGATATTAGATCTCCTTTGAGATTATTGAACTTTGTTTTTAAACCCCTATTTGATACATATTAAAATTCAGATTTTAATTTAAGTTAAAATCAACAATTAATTTTAATAACATATTTTATGAGACTCACAACTTTTCAACCACACATTTTATTAACTTTTATCAACATTTACTAAAAATCTAATTTTAATTTCAAACAAACAAGGGCTAAATCTTCCCTAGCAAGGGTGAGATTATAATCTTCAAAGTGCTTTTAATGGTCTTCCACCTTTCTAGTCAAATCTTCTTCCCTTATGGTCCGTTTGATTGCAATGAAGGAAAATAGATAGAAAGAAAATGAATTCTAGAGAAAATTTGCCTATAACCTATTTTTCAGGGAATTATTAATTAAGCATGTTTGATTTGTATAATTTTCCACTCGGAAAATTTTAAAATTTTGGATCTTTCTGTGTTCGTTTTACTTTGTTTTACACGAAATTTGTCCATTAAAGTGATAATTTTTTTCTTCAATTGGTTACAAAATTTATTTCCAATGCCAAAAAAACAAAAAAAAATAAAAAATATATTTTCAAGAAAATCATTTTTCATCAAAGTTTAATGTTCGTTTAGCTTTATTTTAAATGAAAATTGTTCATTAAAATGAATTTTTTTTTTTCAATTGGTTATATAATTTGTTCCAATTGACAAAAAAAAAAGGGAATTCTATTTCCCACCAAAATGGTGGGAAACCAAATTCATCAAAGAGGTAGAAAAGGTGCACGTGTGGAAATAAAGTGGAAATAATTATCAAGAAAATTATGGCTATCAAACAAACCAATTGGTGAGAAATGGAATTTAAATTTCAAGTTCCATAGAAAAGTTTGATTATCAAACTGTGCCTCGGATCTTCTATTTTGTTCTATATCTTTAGGAGCCCGAGCCTCCCCTTTTGAGAAAATGTAAGAAAATGGCCAACCTTAATATCTTGAGAAATGTGCCCGCAAAAGGGCATATTTATAATTCTCAATTAGAATTTCATAATTGCACAATTTTCATTTAAGTCTCGCGCCTATATTAGAGCTAAGAGGGGGACTTAACCGAGCTCACAAGACCCGAGCCCCATTAGATGTTTATAATTAGACCAACTCTTGACCAATTAAGATACATTTATTAATTTCCGCTTAGTCTACCAAGAAGATGAAATTTTACTCTCGAGTTGAGTAATAATTTTGGAAGCAAATTACAATCCAATAATAATATCATCCGATCATCATTCCACAAGTCAACTCCCATTCAATTGCCAATATGTTGAAACCAACAAAATGATCATTTTGTCCTTCCCAACATATATAGCCCTAAGAGTCTCCTTTTCATAAGACAAATTCGTTGTGAACAAATCACAACATAGAGCCCAATATCTTATCTTTGAATTACTGAGCTCATTTTTAAATGTTGTTGACATCCGATCTGACAATATAATTAAGACCGTTTATTATATGCACTTAGCTCATGATTAATTGAGGTCGAATTTGCAAGGTCGGCTCGTACTTATGACTGTTGTGATTTGAAGGGGACATAATAATTGTAAATTCCTTACACGTCGTCAAAACATTCAATCAATTAATGATATTCAGAAGGAATTACGTCAGCGCCCACCAATTTCACCAATCATATGTTATAGCTTGACTCTCTAATTAATTCATTCATTACTGGGGACTCCATTTAAGGTTGACTTCATAATTGTATGATGGAGCCGACCTCAATAACCAATATGAATATGTTATTGGCTTACTTTCTCAGTTTGGTACTATATGTTGATTTGACAACAACCAATCAGGACTTAAGTCATTGGCACAGATTCCCGGCTCGGCACTATTGTGGACAAGACATGAATGAGAAAGATACAGACCCATTTTTTCCTATAAAAAGGGGGCCCAAGAATTTCACAAAGGACACGGGATCTCCTTTAATAAGAAGACTAGTAGTTCATAAGCAATCATCAATAAAAATCATTATTTTACATTTGAAGTTGGCTTGAATTTTGGTCTTACAATTTTTGACGTCAACAAATGCCTATAGAGAATGCCACGGAGCGACAATCCTCTCATCAAATGATTAACAGATTCTTTTATTACAAGTACTATATGATCTCTAACTATTTTGCCCCAATTCCCAAAGCATCGAGATCGATATTCCAATTAAGACTTCACTCATTGCTACAACAAAGAACTTGAACTAGCCATCGAAGGTACATTACTCGCTCAGAATTTAGGTGATTCGTTTGATGATCGATCTCAGGATTTAGCAAAATGTAATATAAAACTTCATATTCCTCTTTTATTTTTGCCTTGCTACTGTGGCAATATCGTGGGATCAGAAATTCTCTTGCACCTGATAAATGTGGGCCCTTCAAATTAAAATCTTAGAGAAAAATGAAATCCCTTTCATTCTTGTTTGCGAAATTTTATGTTGTGTTCATATTCGAAATGTGTACAAGATGCATGCCTCGAGTACTAGACTTGGACATGATTTGGACAATAATGTTGAATTTAGTGTGTGGAACCTGAAACATTTGATGGTGTGGGTAACCTAAGTTCAAACGAGATCTCTCTAAATTTGACGTGAATCTTCGTTCAAGAACGATAAAAAATGTTAAAGCTAATTATATGATTTTAAAATAGAAAAAACAATGGAATCCTTACAAATTGAGCTATATATTTTCTTCCCTTATATAATTATTGTTATCATTCTAATTTCTTTAGAAATATTTTTAATAAAACTTACATTTTACGAAGAGTTGTTATCAACGAGACTATAGTAATGGCAAAAAAATCCGCCCTGCGCCGCCCCGTTCCGCCCCGAATGGAGCAAAAAAACCCTCCCCGACGGGTTGGTGGGGTGGGGTGGGGCAGGGAGGAGGTGCCCCGCCTCGAAGTGCCTCGAACCCGTCCCGTGATGAATAAAAAAATAATAGCTAATTACAAACTTAAAAAAAAAATAGTTAATTGGAAATTTTTGAAAAAAAATAAAATAAACGGGGCAGGAAATGGGGAAATATCGTGCCCCGAACCCGTCCAGTCCCGTCTAAGGTAGGGCAGGGCGCAGGACGGTGTGGGGGAGTGGTGGGGCGGGATGGGGCAGGGTGAGGGTGCCTCTCCCAGAACCCACCCGGGGCACCATCACCCCCATCCCATTGCCATCTCTACGAGACTATGAGAGCACTTTGTAAGAACACGTGTATTTCATTATTTATGAGAAGAAAAGATATTTTTGGTTTTTGATATTCTATCGACAATTAGCCGAAGAAGATTCCTAAAACCATTTTCTTTGAATATATTTATTTTAATTAAGAAGAAAATTAGTATAACGTAAATTAAACTAACCCCAACAAACTGGCTTTTACATAATTTTTAGAAAATTGAAGGTAATACAACGGGAAGATTGATCATCGATTGAATTTGGACTCATTTCCTATGGTTGCTGGCTAAACACTACTGCCTTCCGGTTCGAGTGGCGGCATGCCATCTTTTAATAGATCCTATAATGAATTCAATTCATGTTTTTGGTAATTAAAGAACTCACTAGGAGCTAGTACAATAACACTAAAGATTAAATAAAAATCCCGTTACATGCTAATGAGTTTCAAGATATTATGTTCTCTATCCCTAAAGAATGTGTGCATTTTGCAAAAACTTGTTCACGGAAATATATTTCGAATTAAAACAATCGTAAGTGTAAGGTTCATTAACAAGTAATAAAATTGACTTATTGAATCCGAGTATCGTCCCACGAAAATGATTAGTTCAATTCCTATTACCAAGACTTTAATTGAAACAATAAAATGGCAGTGTGTTGTAATGAAATTATAATTAAATTAATATAATTATGTAAGGATGATTGATTTAACCAAACTGAATGAAAATAGTGTTGAATGTAATTTGAAGTTTTTGAATGTATGATAAATGTACTAGGATCATGAATCCCTAAATAATAATTTTTTAAACCTAATTTTATATTTTGACACACAATTGAAATATTGACGAATCAATGCTCCTAATTTATTTAACAGTCTCTCTTGAGTAAAGTCAAAGCTATTATCACATATGACTTGACTATATCGCTATGACGGATGCGAACATACAAGAATGCATAAGTTTTTGTGAACACTTGACGATTCACATAGGGCATAGCGGTGTATTTATATTCTCTATCGAACCCAATGATGATTTATACCATGTCGAATTCCTTCTTTCGAATGCATGAAATAGATCACCACACTCACATAATTAACGTGCAAAATAATCGTGGAGAAAATAAATCCATATAAACCATTCAAATAGTCAAAACGTATTTTTATTGTCAAGAATGTAAAACTAAAAAAATAAAAATCATATTGCATAGTTCAACGTTCCCTATTACAGGAATTAACCTAACCCAACATGATAGAAAGTAGAAAATCAAAAAAAATAATGAAGAAATAGCATCATCAATCGAATTCTTGACTTTAATTTTCGCTTCGTGGTAATTTTCTTCATGTTGTTGATTTTTTTCTCCTCTCCAAACCTTTATACATATGTTTCTTAGGTCAAAAGGAGGTCTCCCCCCGTATTTTGGTCGAGTTTGGTATATATAGGATACCTAAAATATTGTTATCAAAGTAAAGTTTCAGTTGAAAAAGTAAACAAAATCTCGTCAAAAGTTTGTACTATGCGATCGCATAGTACATTTATAAGTGGTCACATAGAAGCACGTCCAACCACCAATTTTGGCATTGGAATGCATAATGCGGTCGCATCAAATTAGACCTATGCGGCCGCATATGTATACATTTTTCTCGCACATGAAAGCTTTTAGTATTTTAGTCACATCTTTCTCTCCCGATATTCGATTGAGGTGATTCAAAATACGTTGGAAAGATAATTCAAAGGGCAACATATCTTCTTGGTATATAATTTTTCCAATTCGAACATTTTAAAAGCCAAAAATGGGTTTGAAATTGAGACTGAAAATTCGAAGCATAATTTTTTCGGTTGGAAGTTGATATATGATAGTACTTGGACTATATTTCATTCCTTTGGCCTCTTTCCTCAACCATCTAATGTCTACACTCTTAAATCTTCATCGTGAGGTTTGACTTAACTTTTGAGTATTTGCATTTCAATCCCTGAACTTTGTATTGAAATAATTGATCCCTTTTCCGCTATCTTTGCATCTTTTCTCCAATTTTTCATCAAACATTGAGTTTTACCAACAAAATAAAATATAACACCAGTTTGATAGTATTTTATTCAAAGAACAATAAAATATCATCATTTCAGACATCGAATAAGTGTAAAAATTATATTTATCACACCCCAAACTTGATTCTTTATTTGTCTACAAACAAAACTAAAATATAACAAACACAAAACACACAATGATAATTACCTAATTTGTGGCCTGACAATCAAGTAGAGCCAGAAAAAATTATCTAGCTAATTTGACTTTTTATCTCAAGATTGAAATCATAATATCATATTTATACACAGCTTCAAAGTCACAATAAAAAAATTAAAATATACTTCTCCAATGTAAAATCGATGTGTGTGCATGAATAATTAAGCATAGCATTATGATTCATGAGTTGTTTCAATTTTCGACCATCAATGGTCAAATATATTCTTTCATCACTCGTAAGATTTACACAGCCCCAAATTTATTCTTTCGTTTTTTTCAAGTGTGTGAACTAAGGTTAAATTTTATACTATTCTCACCTCTCTAGTTTATGTAATTCTCATTAATTGCAAGTCAATAAATAAGGATTCTCCGTTAAGTTGATTGTTTTAATCTCTAGAACTTAATCGTGCTAACAATCTCTTATCAAAAGTCAAATTTTCTTAAACAAGTGTTCTTGGGACATAACAAAGGTATTTGGTGCGTCTTCTGTTTCATACATCTTTTTTTTCTTCCCTTTATTAGTGCAATGTCCCTCACTATACACCTATCCAAGTAAAACGACATCTAACTTGAAATTTTCACACAATTGCGTCTTATTGACCTTAGCCAATCAACACAAGATTTTTAATTTCACATATGGAATCCCCATTTCCCACACAAGATTTTAAATTTTCTACAACAGTGATTCCCCAAACTATTATAAATTTGGTCTAATAATGTAAAATTTAGTGGTTTTAAATTTAGCATCTATGGTCCACTATTTCAACTTATCTAATTATGAAATCAACTCATTCCTACATAATGCTTAACTTAATTCATCTGCTCAATATCTATCAAATCCCACATGGAAAAGTAAAAATTTAATCTAAACATGCAACTTATTAATTATTCATAGATCAATTAACAATTCAATATATTTTTCATTACCAATCAGGCCAACTAACTCATACAAGCACAAAAAAAGAAAATATTTTTAAAAGTTTCAATTTCAAATTTTTTATATCTAAACTAATGCAATAAAAACACACAAAAACACGTAAACATAAGAATGACACAAACATAAAAAAAAAATGAAAACTCGTATTTTCCACCTCAAACTTAAATTAAACATTGTCCTCAATCCCTTAAATCCTAAATCCGCATGGTGGGGAAGAAAAAGACTCCCCCAATAAGGTTTGTAATCCAATGACTAGCTTCCTATTACTCATGTTAGCTCCTTGGTCTTGATTAGTTTAAGTGTTCTGCGGCATCATATTACTGCGCAATACAGTCAAACAAAGCAATAAGATCAAATAACCGGAACATGTGTTAATTAACTCTAAACATCTAATAAACCACTAACATATCGAAGATTTAAGGGAAAATGGGGTATGGATGATGAGTCCCTAAAATTGAATTAAAAAAAACTAATCTAAATTATCTTAATTATTCTAAATCTAAAAAGCAGAATAAATTAAAGGGATAGAAGTATTTGGTTGCTTCCCAACAAGCGCTTGTTTATATTCTGTAGCTCGACTTTTTCACTAGTGTTTCATGGCACTTTGAATATATATTTGGAGATCCTACTTAACCTGTTTAATTTGACTTTCTTCCATATTGCAACTTTCCTCCACATTTTAACCTTGGTCTTCTCTAAGTAGTATGACTTCCTCTCATCATCCGTTTCGAACTCAATAGTGCACACCTCAATCTCATCATAAGTTTTAATCACAAGCTCCATTTTTGAGCAAACAATGAAGTCGAGAATTTCATCTTCTTCAAATGCTACAAGTTATTTTTTGCCCATTATGATTAATTTCTCGATCTTTTCATGCTGCTTTTCTTTAATTGAAGTTTCCTCGAGTTCAATGCTCGTGTTCAAAAATTTTGGCAAAGAAACAATGATATCATAATGGAGAGTCTTCTCCCCTTGTTGTATTTGTAAGAAGTCTGGTTCACTTAATTCCCTTAATTAATGTCCATTAATAACCGGTGGAAGAAATAATCACATGGACAAATCACCTAATCAAATTGTGGTGAGAGAAATAATGCAACGGGTAAGCCACCTAGGACAGTTTCATTAAGTTCACATTCTACTTTTATATCTCGTAGTTGTTGTCCTAGAATAAAATCTCCCACAAGTAAATGTCCCTCATCAATTTCTTGAGCTATCAATTGTTGTTATCTTATGATAAAATCACATACCACTGTCATATTTTATCCTGGCTATTTTTGTTCTTCTATATATATCCTAAAAAAGAGAGAAAAAAGAAAAAAATAATTAAAATCAAACAAAAATAATAATATAAGAAGCAGGTAAAAGTCCGAATCAAATCAAATTAAAACTCAATCTCCGGTAGCCGCACAAAAGCTTGTTTACGAAAATATATTTCGGATTAAAATCACCGCAAGTGTGCGTTTCATTAATAAGTAATAAAGTGGACTTATTGAGTCCGAGTATCGTCCCACGAAGATTGATTAGTTCAATTCATATTACTGTAACTTTAACCGAAACGATAAAATTGAAGTGTTGTTGTGATGAAATTATAACTTAATTAATCTAATTATGCAAGGATGAATGATTTGACTAAACTGCATGCAAATAACTTTGAATGTAATTTGAAATTTATGAATGTATGATAAATGTATTAGGATCACGAATCCCTATGTCATAATCTTTTAAAACCTAGTTCTACACTTTGACGCACGATTGAACTATTGAAGAATCGATTCTCCTAAATTATTTAATAGTCTCTTCGAGTAAAGTCAAATCTATTCTAATATATGACCTGACTATATTTCTATGACGGATACGAACATACAAGAATGCACTAGTTTTTATGAGCACTTAAGGATTCACATAGGGCATAACGGTATATTTATATCCTCTATCGGATCCTATGATGAGATTTGTACCGTATCGAACAAATTCCCCTTCTTTCGAATGCATGAAATAAGTCACAACACTTACACAATTACATATACAAAAATTATGGAGGAAAGGAATTCATATAAACCATTCAAACATCCCAAATCGTGTTTCGATGTCAAAGATGTAAAACTAAAATTTAAAAATCATTTTACACAATTCATCTAACCCTAATACAGAATTAACTTAGCCTAACATAGTGGAAAGAAGAAAATCGGTAAAATAAATAAAGAACAACATCACCAATTCAATTCTTGAGTTTAATCTTCGCTTCGTGGTGTTGCTCTTCTTGTTTTTGCCTTGTTTCTTCTCTCAAAACCCTTACAAATCTCCTCCCATGCGTTCTGGACAGCTATAGGGTTTAAATACATGACCATGATATTATTTCTATAAGTCATTAATCGAATAAGGAAATGTTGCGTATTTTTATATCGCAAGTGTACGATATCGAACAAGTAATATAGTAGACCTAAGAGTCTGGATTATCGTTCCCACGAGAACCATACTTTAGTACTGGATATATTTCTCCTACTACTATTTGATGAAAATAAACATACTAAAATTTAAAAATCATATTACACAATTCATCTAACCCTAATACAGAATTAACTTAGCCTAACATAGTGGAAAGAAGAAAATCGGTAAAATAAATAAAGAACGACATCACCAATTCAATTCTTGAGTTTAATCTTCGCTTCGTGGTGTTGCTCTTCTTGTTTTTGCCTTATTTCTTCTCTCAAAACCCTTACAAATCTCCTCCCATGCGTTCTGGACAGCTATAGGGTTTAAATACGTGACCATGATATTATTTCTATAAGTCATTCAATCGAATAAGGAAATGTTGCGTATTTTTATATCGCAAGTGTACGATATCGAACAAGTAATATAGTAGACCTAAGAGTCTGGATTATCGTTCCCACGAGAACCATACTTTAGTACTGGATATATTTCTCCTACTACTATTTGATGAAAATAAACA
>CAIGRS010218384.1:0-11729 GCA_903798395.1 Fraxinus floribunda | reverse complement strand
AAAAAAAAAAAAAAAAAAAAAAATCAGATCTACTACATGAAACGGAATAAGTACATCAACTTTGAAAAAAATAAGTGCATAAAATAGAACATACAATATACATGATTAAGCCTCAAAAACTTATTTTATGGAGAACTTTTAGCGGGATTAATTAGCCTAGTTAAATCTTAGAGTCTGAAGCAATCAAATTCTAGTAGACTCGTCATTTGTTAAAATAGTTACTTGCATTGAGGAAATTCATCCAAACTTGAGTGAAATGAGTTAATATTGAGATTACCTTATAATACACCTCGAGAGAGTTTAAAGAATGAATTTGGGGGGTGCATCTTAAGAGTGGAGAAAGAATATATTTGGGCTTCGAGGGTCGAGAATTGAATAAATATGAGTTTATTATGATTGGCTTTATTATCAACACGCTTACATCAATTAAACATTGGATAAGTAAATTTCAAAACTTACGAAAGATCATATTCGTGTTTATTTGTTAAGTATATGATTTTGTTTGAGGATAGACAAATATTCAAGTTTTGGGATATTTAAATAGTGTATTTTCTACACTTATTTAAGTCGTCAAAAGTGGATGTTTGGACTCACTTTTAAACACTTATTGATGAATGACATATGTTTATCATTTCTTTAGGTAGAACACACTGTTGGACGAGGTTTTGGAGAAAAAGAACGAAAATCGGGGAAAAGAATGTTTTTACATGATTCAAAGATTGGGGACCAAATTGAAATAGTTTGAAAGGTCAAGGGCTTGCATTGCAATTATAAGAAACTTGAAGTGAGCAAGGAATTGAAAATGAGGACCACTTGCACTTGGGCATAAAATTGTACCTGCGATCGCAAGACAATTGCCCATGCAATCGCAAAGTGAAAAGATGATGTGCGGATAGTATCCATGTGATTGCAACTAAATGTACCATGCAATTGAGGAAAGATTTTGTTTCATTTTTAGTTTTGCCCAGAAAGCAAGATTTTAACCTAATTTGGGATGCAAAATTCGGCATTCTTCATTCAAGAATGTGGAGAAGAAAGCTAAAAAGAGTGTCAATGCATAAAACATCAAGAAATTGAAGATCAAAAGCAAGGAAAAATTCGGATTGAATTGAAAGGCGGCGAAATTGATTATCTTTCTTCTTGCAAATATACTTTTTGGGTAATTAATATTCAAATCTTTTATTGTAATAAATTGCATCATTAGCATGCTAACCTAAACTTATACCAAGTGTTGGAACGAAGATGTAAACCTTTGACTTATTGTTTTAATTCAAAGACTATTTCTTTCAGTGTCATTTATGTAAATTGATTGTTATCGTATTATTAATGGTTTACTGATCATCATTTAGATAATATGTGGCTTATTTTATTTTCGGGATTTTGAGGTTTATCACATTACATTTAATATTCAACATAAGGATCAATTATTAGTATTAAACATACAAATAACACTTCATAAATTGATTTTGTTACATTTGCATTCAATTGCAAATAAATACAACTTAAATTAAAGTTTATTGCTTTCAACCCGTAGCCTAACTAAATTTCACCGAACACAAAACTTCAAATTTAATTTATCCCCATTTGTTTAGTAATATTGAAAAAACATCTTACTTTTTTTTTCTCCTCTTCTTTTTCGAATAATATAAAGAAAACCGTATCAAATTGGGATCCGAGTTGACTCGACTTGAGCTCCAATAGAAATTGGAATTTTTATTGTATATGACTTATTCCTCACACAGATTAAGTGTAAAGCTGTGTTCAATTTCTATTGCTATTAGTGCTAGATACTGAGCAATTTAATTATAAAATATAACTAAACAACGGATGGCTAGCTGAGGGTTCTAGCTAAATATTATCGTAGCACTGATGATCCAAGCATTGGATGCATCTAATCTAGTCCGCGGTTTTAAGAACTGAAGAAGTAGTTGTCGTCGTCATAGTTAGATAGCCTTGCTCCGTTAAAGATGCAACACAATCCTCAAACATTTCTTCAATTGACCTCAACTTTAATCCCAACTCCTTCAATTTTGAGGTATCCAATTCATAGTATAGCCTATCAACTTTCTCAAACCTGACAATTGAACCCAACATATGTACATATCATTTTCAGTAGTGATGAAAAATGTATAGAATCTCAGAATTTTTGTTTAATTCTATTATTAACTATATGCAGATTCATCTGCATATGATAGTAATTTACTAACCTCTTTGGAATAGGCAGTGACGGAAAATGTGCTGCCAGAATAGACGCTAGTTCATTATTGTCAACAACAGTTGAGGAGCAAAGGTAACGTCCCTTGGCAATTTCACGTTCATATGCAAGAATGTGGCACAGTGCAACGTCGTCAATATGAACATATCCCATTCTTCCATGCCACTTAAATTTTTCCGTCTCCCCTTGTCATATTGTAGTGGTTTAGAAACATCAGCATACATACAAAAGAAGCGATATGCATATACTATGGCCAGTAGAGAAACTGGTATGTACCTTTGAGCAAGCCGAGGACATCGGCTGCAGTAGAGCATAAATCAGGAGGCAAACTTGGTCCAATGACAAATGAGGGAAGAACAGTAACTAGGTCAATCTTGTTTTCTTCACAGAATTCCCAGGCAGCCTTCTCTGCTAAAGTTTTTGACAATGCATACCAAATCTAGTACGATATAGCTAAAACAATCAAGGGATAGCGAATCCAATATAATCAGGCATTTAATCAATTATAGTAGGTACCTGAAGTCTCTCACAGAGTTCGACAGAGCTCCAAGACGACTCGTCCAGTGGTACACTGGGATCAAAATCATCTCTTGCCCTTACTGTCGAAGAAGATGAGGTGAGAACCACACGCTTTAGACATGGATTCTTTTGGCACGAGCGCAGAACATTCAGCGTGCCATCAATTGCTGGTTGCAATATTTCACCCTGTATGTTCCAATCAACACTAGCCACTTGAGCAGCGAATTAAAGAGCCGGTTATACGAAAACATCAAAATAAACTATTGGTTTGCCTTTTAGTTCCAAGAATTAGATGAATTCACACCTTTGGATCAGAAGTAGGGCATCCTAAGACAGGTGAAGCAGTGTGAAAGACACCACCACATCCCATAACTGCCTCGTCAAAGCTTCCCTCTACCATTAGGTCAGCCCTCACCAGAAACAGTCTCTCTTTCGCTCCTTCCAGCTTCCATAGATGACCCACTTTCTTCACATTTTCTGCTTATATATTGTGCGTTAACTCAGATCATTTATACAGATGTAATCAGGCAAACTAGACTATAACCATACAATATCTGTCATATTAAATTTGAGTAGCCGTATACATACCTATGTCCCTAACTGTCCCAGTGACATGATAACCAGATAAAAGAAGTCGCTTGATCAGCCATGAAGCCAGAAACCCAGCTGCACCAGTCACACAAACTTTACGCTTTGATTCTAGCGTTCGATCCATATATATTTTTTGCCGAAACACTGAAATCTAGTCTCAAGATGAGCCACATATAACCCTCCCATTGCGTGTAGATTTATATGCCAAAGCTTCAAGCACATCATCAGCATGATAATAAGATGAAGGCTTATAAGGTAAGTCATCTAATGCTTGTGGGTCATTTATAGTTTGCAAACAACAAATTAATTAAAGTCGTAGCAAGTGAACAACTTGACATCGTTAACAGCCAAAGGTGTCATATATTTCCAGTTTGTATATCATAAACGGGTGAATTGGGCATAAAAGAGAAATACTGATTCTTTTTCATTTCACAAATGAACCATAATCTTGAAGCAATTCGACAGAATTGAATTCATAAACATATTAATCGTGTTGATAGACTAGAAGTAAATGACACGCAGTTTTCATTTTATACTTCCGAAAGTTGAGTTTCAGGTTCTATAATAGGACCAGCATTGGGACATCACCATTCTATAACTGAAAACAGTCATAGAACAAACCAGACGGGTGATTTCTCCCCATCAGACGTTTTCTTCCCTAATCAATAAAAGAAAAAGGTACTTAATTCTCCTTTTCCATAATATCGCAAACATTTAGGCGAAATACTGAACAAAAAAAAACTGAATAAGAGCTTGTTTAGCCCCTATTTTAATCCAATTAAAATTGAAAATATAATCGTTATTGGATCTCACTTGTCTAATAAAAGTCAACAATAATGACTAGTTTTTCAATTTCTGCAAAACCATTCCTCTCATCGCCCTAGATCAACAGAAAGAGTTAAAGCAACTACAATGAACAGACCAATGGACTACAAATATGTTTGTAATTTAAATTATTAGTAAACTATTATCAGGAAATCATTTGCTGCTTTCAGCAGCATTGACAACCTAAAACTAAACTCGTCTTTCCCAAAAAAGAAAAAAATGACTGGTCTCTTGGGAATCAACCCATTACATTAAAATACTAAAGAGAAAGTAAATGGGCACACAAAGGCAGAATAACTTCTTCCAGAAACAGCAGCACGAAAGAACAAGGATTGCCGGAATTTTCTTTTACGGTCAGCCTTAACTTGCTTCATGTGCTCTCTATGCGCTGATGCAGTTTATAAAATTCTTGTCCTCAGATGTACTTACTACTGTACTCTATTGATTAAAGCTAATTAGTTCCTCATCCTTCAATTTGAATGTCCAACCAGGAAAGTCAGGCTCCGAGAACAAACACGATGGAGTTGCTTTATAGAATGCCAATGGGACTTGCTTCACCCTTCGTCTCATCTGTGAGAACAATTTATATTTTTGGAGGATCAATTGCAGAAAATAAAAAGTGCATGCTGCATCAGCAACTAGAATCCACCAGAAATGGGTTGAAACATAAAACTAAATCGGGCCATGAAGTTGCATGAAAAACCAAGGTAAACAGATTAATGCATCATCAAACAAGAAAAAGACCAGACTTGCAATACTAAAAAATACCCATAATTTAGTTCCTGAAATCTAATGCAGAAATGAAGTCACATAATTTCAACGTGTTAAGGAAAACCCCTCAACCAAACAAATGATGTTAATCATATATGACAATCAACAACATATAAATGTCTTGTGTAATAAAGCAAAGTACCTCGTTATTGAAAATTGTTGCATATGAACCAGAACTGAAATCCATAACTGCAATTTCAGCAGTTTTCCCTCTGACAGCCAAATCGTTCTCAAAGGACAAAAAACACCTGATCCCACGATGAAGAGGATAAATTAGTAACAGAAGATAAATCGAGAAATATATGTAAAAGGCATTAAGTGTGCACATTCATACAGATCATGTTATAAAACATGTACCTTGAAACAGGAGGACAGTAGTGATGTCGCAGAGTATCCAACTCCCAGAGAGAGCTCCCTGCCAATTATTGCCATTGATGTAAAATTATACTTTTAACCATAAAAAATACAGCAGATCTTGTGTGTTTATTGGACGGGCAGTAGAGGATATGCTACGATATCAATAAAAAACAGCTCAAATACAAAATTAAAATTACTAGGCATGTGTGTTTAAGAAGCTATCACTCCCAAATTTCTGCACTACTGAGCACTTTGACATCCATAGTTAACCAACAGATGAAAGCGTGAAAGAGGACTTTCAACCAAAAGAAGAAAACCAATATCCCAGAAAGTGGGCCCAACTGTAGCTATATCTCCTCTTATCAATATATACTTCAGCCATACCAAGTACACTAGTAAGTTTTAACTCCCAGTGTAATGATTATTGCCAAGTTTGCAGTTCAGTATACAAACCGGTGGGGCAAAGCCATTAAGAAGTGGAGAGGCTAGTCATCGATGACAATTATTCAAGAGGTGGACAGGGAGTATGCAGGAGAAACTTCAGGACCAAAGGACCTTTGGATATCGAATAAAGACCCGGAGATATTTCTCTTTTTAGAAAAGTTTCAAATGCCTTGCCACTAGCTATTTATCTTAGCAATTGACACTCACATACATATAAAAATCATAAAAGAAAAAATTGGAACTTACTTATGGCATTAGTTTCTTTGGGATTACTTTCCTCGTTGTTAAAATGATCAATGCCTGGTTTTTTGTCAGACAAATCCCTGTTAGTACTGGAGTTCTCTTCATCGTCAACACTGTGTTTTTCTTCTCCGGAGGCCTCTTCTGTAGTTTCACGACTACGTTCCTGCACAGCATTAGTAATATTATATCAAACACACTAGTCAACCCTTACAAGGAATGAAAGAGGCAAGCGAGCATTTAAAACATCATCTACCATTCTTTCAAGGCACAGACTCGAGCATAACTGAGCATGTATTCACTGTGTTCAAACTTCAAAGTCACTCATGAAGGTTGTTACTGGTTTTTCTTTTTCCCTTTTTGTGAATTTCTATATTTTCATTCTAACAACATTTTAGATAGTAAAGTGCTCATTGTGTTGAAAATGATTATTAGATACGAGTAATTATCATCTTCAGGATCGAAGCCAGGATAATAAAGCAAATATTTATTTCACACCCCCATATACATTGTCTCGAGCTACCATTATAACCATGACACAGAGATTATTCAAAAGTTTACAAATCATATTTCTCAATTAAATGTGTTGACTAATGACTATTGAAGAAAAAATATGGAAGGTTAAATCCTATGGTAAAAGATAGATGATTTAACTACATGGAATATAAAAGATCATAAATCTTATCACTAATCCCTCAAGAAAGAGCATGAACTTGAAACATCCATCAATTAAAATATCCCAAAACAAAAGCAAGGGTAAGTTGACAAAGAACACTACTTGAACATTATTGAGGCATTCTAGAGGGAAAAGAGTTCATATAAAGACAGATGCAATGAACTTAGCAAAATATATAATGAACCAAACCCCCCATAATGATATATGATTGTGTAAGTATGTTATACTCTACAAGTGGTCGCTCCAGGTCATAGGAGAAACGATATAACACACATATACGGAAATATTATTTTCTATGTGGTTGCCCCAGCTTACAGGAAAAATATTATAACACAAATACAAGTAGATTATTTTCTCTAAGTGGACAAACAACGAAAGGAAAATCACTTCTAGCACCACCTGGCTTGCTATATTTTTTTGGACCTTCTTTTGGGCCATTCATCTTACCTTCTAATAAAATGGACATTTCAGGCAGTTTACATACCAACAGATGATTTACTTAGGCAAGATGTATTGATAAAAAATTATTATAGTAGATTCTTGTGAGCACTCTCTCAGTCACATGAAGTTTGTTGATCACCTAGACACGCAGGCTTCTGTAATTTGTACCCATTTTATTGACGTGGTATTCCATTCTACACTACCACCCACAAAATATCTTTTTTTTTTTTTTATAACCGTAGATGTCAGGGCCAGCTTGCGCGCCTCGACTAATTACAGAAAGGGAATAATGAAAGAGTCAGAGTAAAATGAGGTTTCTCCTCACAACTCACATAATTTGATGAAATGATTTGTCACAATCTGAAAATGAACGAAATCTTCATGGCAAACCACCAATATAAAAACAATAGACTACAAATGGAAAAAAAAAAAAAAAAAAAAAAAAAAAGATGGTTTTCTTCTCACTTGGTGCACCAAACAGTTGATTGAAGGATGTCTCTGCAGAAGGTTGTGAACTAAAGCAACAATGAGTAATGCACCAGAAGGAGGAACACAAAGTGCAAGTCTACTCAATTTCTTACAAAAAGCAGCCGCCAAGTATGCTGGAAGAAGTGGTGATTTCAAGCATGAATCCAGAAGCTGTAAATCACATAATGCAGTTAGATTATTTCATTACCCTGAAAGACTAACAAATTAAGCCTTATTTGCAAAATAGAAAGGATGTTATGAATAAAATTAGTCCTCTTTTTGCTAATGGTATATGATAGTTACACCTGATCAATGTGGAAAAACATTGGTGCATTTGAGTTAGCACAACAATAGCCATGAAAAAAGCAATAATAGAGAGTAGATGCCTTGCATTTTATGTTAAAATTAAAATCTGGCAAAAGGATCCATTTTACTTTCTTCGAAGATAGAGCTAACAAAGATGTCAAGTCATTCATGGACCATAAAATCTTCTCCTCTATTACAATACTAATATAAAGAAAAATGCACGAGCAATAGTAGTCATGACCTCATTTGAATCAATATTTTGAAGCAAGGATTACATTTCAAAAATGGTTCATGTGGCACGAGTATAGACAAAAGATGACACACAGGAAGGAGATTGCCCCATTCACAAGCATGGTCACATGACCACTGTTGACGATAAAAATCAAATCAACAAATTCCTCTCACCCAACCAGAATTTTCACCCCCAAACCTCAGTGGTTTTGATGCTCAAATAGGAGCAAGAGGAGAAATGACTATTTGGAAGGGAGATTTTTGAATTGTGCATGCTTTCTTTCTCTTGGGCAGGAGTATTTATAAATTTTCCTCGGAGTTTTGAAGCAACTTGGTCATTTAGGAAAAATGGCATATGGCAGCCTTATATTGGTTAACTTATAACTGATTCTATTATAGTACCACGTTTTATTCATTAGCTTACATGCCTTTCTTTCATTGGCTTTAAAGTCACACTTTGAATACTTGCCCATGTGCACTTTAATAACAATTTTTAGCCAGCTTAGATGGGAAATGTCTCATCTATACTTGGTGCGAGCCATTTCTATATTTTTATCACTGGCATATTGCTTATGCTTCGCAAGCGATGTTTGAGGCTCTCATAGTGTATTTATTTATTCAACAAATAGTTCCCGAAATTGGATTTTATTATTCATATTAAATTTAGAACTTGTTGCCTTGTTAGACTGCAAACCTATAGATATTATTAGCGTATGTCTTTTAATTTGTTGTGGATGACGTAAGTTGTATTGAGGGGACATGCTATGATTGTGGCAATTTTTTTGTGCATCAATCACGTGCCATCGTGTCCGTTCCTCTAAATTCTTGATCGGGCGCCTCTTAGGGCACGCTTGATCCCCATTTTTCTAAAAATATAAATTTTTCTCCCTCTTCTTTTCAATCACACAATCTTCAATAAAATAATATTATACACAATCCAAAAAAATTTCCTTCATTTTTAACCACACATTCTCCATCAATCTACTATTCCAAAATACATTCTACACTAAAAATGGAGGTCAAACAGGAAGTTAATATTCAATGATTGCGATCATTTGGATAATTTGAATGATTGCTATTGTTTAAGTACACAATCCGATGGTTCACGATCCCGATTAGAACCTATAAATACGTTACTTCCTCTTTTTGGGATCCTTTCTTACTTTTTCCTCGTTACTTTTCACTTATTGTGCTATATACTCTTCCTTTGGAAATTCTATCTTCATCTCGCTCTTGTGATTCTCTTTGTTACAATATCTTCTCCGAGCAACTACCATAATTGTCAAATGACTAAGGTAAAAAGCTCTTAAACTTAGGGATACCTCCCCTAATGCACCTCTTCTATGGAATTCCAACGGATTGAAGTAACTATAACTAATCCATATGGGGCTAACTCGGAGCTTCTTAAACCGGGGGTAGTTCTCAGCCTAGGGTTGAGCAGGTTCACGAGCATTTGAGTGATTCAAGTGATTTTAATGTTAGCGATAGAGAGGTTTTTGAAGCTTCGAAGATATTTATTTACCATTATTACATAAAAAGATTTGGACGAAATTCGGGATTGTTTTAACATCCCTAACGACGTAGAATTGCTACGTCCTGGACAATTTCAAATTGTGGATTACCTTCCTCATGATTGTATAGTTATACAAAAGCATTCGATGAATATGGGGCTTATAGTCCTCTTCCATCAATTTTTTCCGAAATTCGAGATCCCAAAAGGAAAAGAAAAATATCGAATGGGTCCAAACTAATCATGAATCCCCAAAGCAACTTATTCTCCTAAGGGGTTACCCACCCTCGAGTTCTAAATCCTTTTTAATCCCGCATTGCGACGAAGAATTAAATGCGGGGTTCTGTTAGAGCTTCCTCCTTTCATTTCCCGGACATTGAATTCCACATATGCTTATTTTAGCCAATTTTGGAAAAAAAACTTGCAGATGAGCTTACCCCTACTCAAAGGGGGGAAATGATTGACGTCCACCTCAAGCAAGCTGTTGTCCTGCTTCAAGACCAGCAGTTTGACTACAATGTCTATGTTTCATAGTCGAATAGCCTAGACAAAAAAGCTTTAGAGAAAAAGATACACCATTCTTCAGATAAATAGGAGATGCCAAGGAGGAGCAAGGCAAATATCAAGAAATCAATAAAGGTGCCGAAGTTTCTGCTACAATGGAGGCTTCCTTGGTGGCTGATGCCCCCATCTTCAGAGGTTCACCCATTTGCCTATATGGCTTTAGGTACTCCGTCCATTCCTGCAGACTCTTTTTACCCTACGGATTTTCAAACCTTCAAGTGGGGTTGTGGCTTCTACTGAACCAATTGATACATTTTATCCGCACCCCCATTTCCCCTCAACTTGGCATCAGAGCCATTTGAAATAATTTGTGAAGAATGTTCACAATACATACTTATTTTTACAAATGAGTTAGAAATACATGAATATTATGAAGAAATGTACAGAAATGCTATATTTGCTAATGTACATCATAAGTCTATTGCTTACTTTAAACAATAGAAAATTGATACTTTAGTTGGGTACAATAAAACTGAAAGACTTCATTTTGCATTATGCCTTACAACATCATCATAATGTGTAATACTAAGCAAATAATTTGCAAAACCTGTAATACTTATATTTTTATATTTACATCTGAATATGAAATCCATAAGTATCATGATCATGAAGACAGATATAACTATCATTTGTTATATACCATGATAGGCCAAAGTATTAGTACTTCAGCTATGATAAAAGAAAAAAGTAGTAATAATTTAAAAGATTACCATGATATAGTCAAAAATTTTATTATACATTATGTTAATTGTAATTATCATTAATTATGAAGGTTGAAAGACGTAATAATGATAATACAGAAGAAAATGAAGAGATGTGTGAACAGATTGAATCACAAGGCAACTTCTCAAAAGAGATTTTGATTTCTGATAAGAAGCTTGCTAAAATATGTAAAACAAAACTTACTATAGAACCAAGAGAGATCTTTGATCAACCTAGTTTCATAGAAAGGTTTTACAACAGAAACAGAAATGTGTATTATGGAGTTTCTAAAAAGGAATTCGCTATACATGTACAACATACTTATGGTAAGATAGGGATTTCTTTACTCACTAAACAAGACATAAACAGAGCCAAACAAAAGGTAGATCTTGACAACAAGAAGAATCTTTTTTGGGTTACTATAGGAGCTATTCAAATCCAACTTCGAAATATGTCAACCTATATCTATGTGTTTGATAGATGAGAGAATACAGAAATCCTGCAGAAGAATGTCTAGGATCCCTTGAAGAGAACTTAGCATGCGGAAAACTGTTATTTACAGTTTACCCCAGACCTTCAGTTAATCTTCATGACCAAAATTTTGACGAAATACTTTCCTTTATACACAAGTACGGAAGGACAGATTTAGTCAAATATAATAACGTACCTTTTTCAATTTCATATCTTGACCCCGTTCAGTAGAGATTAAAGTCGGATTAAAATTGAAAAATTAGTCATTATTGTTGACTTTTATTAAGCGAGTGGGACCCAATAACGGCTATATTTTCAATTTTAATTGAATTTTAATCTCTACCGAACGGGGCCCTTGTAAGTCATGCAATTCATAACCAACATAATATGACAATTGT
>CAIGRS010218381.1:0-10595 GCA_903798395.1 Fraxinus floribunda | reverse complement strand
AGCTCGCCCTTTTTCTCACGAGCCGAGCTCGTGTGGGCATGGGCCGAGCCGGCTCGGCTCGTCCCATTGCCATCCCTAATCCTAGGAGGTTGAATTCTCGAAATGATAATCGAGACAATTCTCGCTCGAGAAGTAGGCCCCGCCAAGGCATAATGAACAGCCTAGGCGAGATGAGGCTGCTCCCCGCCATCATGAGGTATCACCCCGACAAAAGAGAGAGCATGAAGATGACAAGAATAGGAATGGGCAACAATAAAGAGACCATCGAAACCGACAGGAAAATGCCCCAATTCATAAGATCGATACTATTTTTGTATGCCCCTACGTTGGTGGAGAAACAAGGAATTCCCAAAGAAATTACGCCCGGGAAGCAAAGGGTCCTCCATTGACCAGCTACATTGTGGACAAAGTTCCCAAAGGAACCAATTGCCTCATATTGTGTTCACACATAAGGATTCAGAAGGTGTTCATTACCCTAATCGTGATACCCTAGTTGTGAGGGTCGTTGTGGTTCGAACAGATTAAAGCGAATGTTAGTAGATAACGGTAGTTTGGTCAACATCCTTTTCGGATCCACTTTCGACTAAATGATCCTAGACCATGAGTTGACCCTCACCAACACTCCCTTATACGATTTCATAGGAGATAGCATAATCCCGAAAGGCAAGATTACGCTTTCCATGGAAATGGGATAGCCTCCTTTATCAACATTGAACTTCATAGAATTCTTGGTAGTTGATAGTAGGTCCGCCTACCACGGGGTGTTGGGGAGGCCCGCCCTGAAAGAACTTGGAGCTATCACTTTCATCCATCACCTGTGCATGAAGTTCCTAACTGATCAAGGAGTGGCGACGGTGAAAGGTGACCAAAGAGGAGCCCGAGAATGCTATTTGAATGCCGTTAGGAAGGCAGAACGTAGGGACTTGAATATGGTGCTGGTGATGTGGGCTTAAACGTCACCATGGAGATGTCTACATGTGATGAACTCGATCCACGCATCATTGAAATCGAATCCCAGACCATCTCAATGGAAGAATTAGAAAGCTTTCACGTTGACCCGACTGATCTCACTAAGTTGTTGCAAGTGGGCCGGGGCTTACCTCCAGATTGTAAAGAGAAACTCAAAGAATTTCTATGTAGGGATTGTGACGTCTTTGCTTGGAGGCATGAGGACATGGCGGGCATTAACCCTTAGCTGCCACCGCCTAAATATTGATCCCAAAGTTACCCCGCATCGACAAAAGATGAGAGCTTTAAACTCGAAAAGATATGAACCTCAGGTGCATAAACTGATAAAGAATGACTTCATCAGAAAGGCTCTCTACCCGAAGTAGGTCTCCAACCCGGTTCTAGTAAAAAAAAAGCCTGATGCCTCTGGAAGATTGTTGAAGTAGGGAGTAGAATTGAGTGTATTTGAAACCCTCTTAAAGACATGAACCGCCATCAAGGGAAAGGCCTTAGCAGACTTTGTGGCTGAATTTGCCAACGTCCCTGAGGCAGACAAGGCAATGGAGCCTCCCGAGCCTCCTACTTGGAACTTATTCGTGGACGGCTTGTCCGATGAAACAGGCTCGGGTGCAAATGTGGTGCTGGTAAGCCCTGAAGGGTATAAGTTGAATAGTGCTGTACGGATTGGATTTAAGGCCATCAACAATGCAACTGAATATACGGCCCTCCTTGCCGATTTGAGGCTGGCTAAGAAAATGCAAGTGAAGGGCTATTCATCAATAGTGACTCCCAACTTCTTGTAGGCCAGGTGAATGATAGCTTCGTATCCCAGGACAAAGCCATGGCCGTCTACCTCAAATTGATAATGAACCTACTCTCCATCTTTTGAGAAATTTGAATTAAATCAAATCACACGCATGGAAAATGCCCATGTTGACGCTTTGTCCAAGTTAGCAAGTAGTAAGGATTCAGAGTTATTGACAGTGGTGCCAATAGAGCACCTCTTGAGGTAATCCACTTATTCAGAAGAGGTGATGTGGGTAAAAGGAACCCCAACTTGGATGCAGTCTCTTATATCCTATCTCAAGGATCAGACTTTGCCAGACAACAAAGAATAGGCCTACAAGCTAAGAAGGAGGTCTACCTATTTTGTGTTAGTGGATGATGTTCTTTACAAGCGTAGATTCTCTTTACCTCTTCTTCGATGTGTAGGAGGAGAAAAAATCGATTATATACTTCAGGAGATCCATGAAGGCGTTTGTGGCAACCACTCTAAAGGACTTGCCTTGGCAAGAAATACACTAAGACATGGGTACTATTGGCCTACTTTGAAAAAATATGCTCTTCAATTTGTTCGTAAATGTGACGGGTGCCAACGTTTCTCACATGTCCAAAGATAACCTTCCCAAGAGCTTACTGCAGTGTCCAGCCCTTGGCCCTTTAGCAAGTGGGGCGTGGACCTCATTGGCCCCTTACCAAAGGGCGAAGGAAGTGCCAATTTTGCCATTGTTGTAATTGATTACTTCACCAAGTGGGTAGAAGCTGAGCCCCTGCCAAAGATCATTGAGGCTAATACTTCCAAATTCTTATGGAAGAATATAATATGTTGGTTCGGCATTCCCCACTCAATTGTTTCAGACAATAAAAAATAGTTTGACAACAAGAAGATGAGGGATCTTTGTGAAGAGCAAGGAATTAAGAAACATTTCTCTACCCCTCATCATTCCCAGGCTAATGGCCAAGTTGAGGCTATGAAAAAAAAACCATAAAGCATACTTTGAAGAGGAAACTCGACTTGGCCAAAGGAGCACGGGTGGACGAACTACCCCAGGTACTATGAGCAATCTGAACCACAAGCAGGACTCCAAGGTTATGAGCCCGGTAGAGGTAGGGCTACCCTCTCGTCGAAGGTTGAACTTTAACGAGATATCGAACGACGAGCTTAGGTGATGTGAGCTTGATTTCCTTGAGGAAAAAAAAAAGGATGATTCCCAGTTGAGGTGGCTACCTACTAAAGGAAGATGACCCGGTATTACAATTCCAAGGTGAAAAAGAGGTCCTTCCGGATAAATAATTTAGTGCTTCATAGAGTATTCAGCCAAGGATAGGGACCAAACTGGGAAGGACCCTACCACATTGAAAATGAGATCCGACTTGGTACCTACTAGATCAAAGACATGAATGGAAAGGTCCAACCTCATCCGTGGAATGTTGAACATTTAAGAATATACTATCAATGAATGTAAGCCACAGCTGGAGGTTGTTCTAGCCTTTGAAAATAAATAAGTGCTTTTTCTCAAGAGAGTCTTCAAGCGTGGGCACCCCGAAGGAGAGGCTCGAGTCCCAAAATGGACTACCTCATTTGAACTTCGAGGTGTACATCACATGCCTCCCTTTGACAAGGCTAAACATCAAGGGAGAAGCCTTTACTTGGATGAACCATCCTCCAAGTAAGGAAATGTAGGCACCTCGGATGAGAGGCTGGAGTCCTAAAAGGGACCACCTCGTTTGAACTTCAAGGCGTACATCACATTCCTCTCTTTGACGAGGCTGAACGTTAAGGGAGAAACCTTTACTTGGATGAACCATCCTCCAATTAAGGAAGCATGGTGCTTCGGAGGAGAGGCTGGAGTCCCAAAAGGGACCACCTCGTTTGAACTTCGAGGCGTAAAGAAGCGTAGGCGAATCGAATGAGAGGCTGGAGTCCCAAAAGGGGCCATCTCGTTTGAACTTCGAGGAATACATCACATCTTGACAAGGCTGAACTCAAGGGAGAAGTAAAATCCTTCAGCTACTTTCCCAGATTTATCTTTACTGAGGCGCTCGAGCCTCGTTTTTACCTACTTCGCCCCAGAAGAGAAAGCCTTTGGAGCTTTGGCGCCAGCAATGACGGTGACCTTCATGATACTGGCCATATTTGGCAGGGCGTATTTCTTCTTGGCAAATTTGTCTACAAGCATCAAAGAAAAAGTTAGAAATTGCTGAAGCAATGTAAAAATAACCTAAGTACAATGGCCTCTTACCCTTGCGAGCCATGAGTCCGAAGTCCAAGAAGTACTGATTTCTTTCCAGGAGGTGAGTAAAGCTTCAGAACTTCAAGGATCGTTTGTAAATGTCTTCAATAACGTCCCACTCAGCCTCAATTAGCTCGTATCTGGAGCTAGAATCTACAGATAAACAAGTAAAGAAATCAATACCAAGAGAATAAACAAAGGTCATAAATGTACAAGACGAGGCACTCACAAGCTTCGTAGTACTGGGTCGGCACAATACAGGCTAGGACAGCATCTCCCTCAACCATCTGCCACCTACCCATCACTCGAACCAGGACTCCTTCCACCCTTTTATGGAGGTGGAGAGCCCAACTACGAAGGTAGTATGGGATTCCCCAAGGGGTGATGTAGTACAACCCCTTAAAGTTGCCTTTCCCTACGATCCTAGCATGGAATATCGTTTCGAAGACATGTAGAGGCATGTCCTGACCTAGGGAGACCTCCTTCCAAATGAAGTATGTCCTAACTACCAGGCTCCACCCATTTGGTAAAATTTGGGAGGGGGACAACATAAAGGTCCTCAGTACCACCCTAAAGAAGGGAGGCAGAGGCAGACGCACACCTGCTTTAAGCAGGTATTCACTGAAAGCCACGCAGCCTGGCCTCGGAAAACAAGCTCGTTCATGGGCTCAAAACTATGAGCTCTATATAGTAGGGTATCCAGTAGGTCTCCCTAAATCATCTAATTTGGAGAAGTTATGGAAGATGGAATTTTTGCTATCCCCAATCCGCCTCGTAATCTATAGGCTCCTCGGTCATACTATACCACTCGCCTGAGGCCCCCGACATAGACTCCTCCCCATAGCTGACTACTGTAATAGTCATTAACGCGTTGACAGTTATGATAATTAAAAAGAAGATGAAAAAGCTACAGAAATGTTAATAAAAGTTGGGAAGTCCCTTTTTTTACAAGGAAATATCTAAATAGATAAAGACTTAGAAGACTCGCCGGAGAATAGTAACCGAAAAACTCTTTGGAAGCAAGAAGACTTGAGAGGATTTGATGAATGCTTCGAAAAAGTAAACTATTGAAATGACATGATTTTAGCTTTTATACAAGACAGTGATTCAATCCTGACCATTGGATCGAGGCCTAATTGATTAGAGGCATCTAAATTTCAACCAATTCGAGTCGTAGAATTTAAACGGTTTATATTTTTGACACCTCAGATCAATGCATGTGTTTTACACATGGGCCTCGGCGCGTAACTAGTTTTCCCAGATCACGCATGCTAATGATTGGCCATCATTATGCATTCAATGCAAACGACTGTACGTGTATTAGAAGTCATTTTGATGCAGCCAACCCACCTTGGAAACAAATGAAACCGTCAAATCACATGTACCAATATCCATGACAATTAATTTACAATTCAGCTTCGGCATTGAGTCCCATAGCCTCAGTATTGAGTCACCCCTTCTAGAGGCTCCGTTCCAAACGAATCTCAAAAGGATTTCAACCTTGGTTAGTTCAATTACGAACTCGCCTTTGCCTCAAAAGGATTTCAGCCTTGGCCATTTCAATTATGAACTCGCCTATACTTCAAAAGGATTTAAGCCTCGACCAGTTCAACTATAAAGTAAGCAAAGCTCAAACAACCTGTCACACCACAAATTTCAATATTTTCTAACTTTATTATTAAAGTCAACGCATGACATAAATAATCACACATGGACTTGTGGGACTATTGTTATGTTTCACAAATAGGAGCGCCACATGGCACCATATCTGGGCAGTGGCACCAGCCAATTGAACCAAGACGCATTTTGTTGTCCTCAAACGTGTCAACCAAGGCCAGTGGTATTTCGAGGCCTATTATCTGAGGCCATTGTTGTAGCCAAGGCCCTGCCACTTTCGAAGTACCATGGATCCGAGGCTCCTTAGCTGGTAACGACTCATGTGCACAAATTTGCTAATTATGAAAATCTTGTTACGAATGATTGATATGACCTTTGAGAAAATTATATTTGTGTCTTGTCTGTCAAATATAAGAACATTTAATGCTTTGTAAGGTTAGAAGGTCGAGGTGGTGATGGCTAGGACTTGACGCCTTGGCCTTAGAGATGAGGCCGCGTGTAATTTGATCCAACTGTCACCATTTAATTTATAATACTATAAATACCCCCAATCATATAACAATTGAAGGCTAACGCAACTTTAAATACAAAAAGCAATACATTTTGCTCTCTACAATTTCCTCTACTGCAAATTTCGTTTTACATAGTTCTTGTTGATTGTTGATTATTTTTCAATCTTGTTCCATTTACTCCGTCGGAAACCCGAACGGAAACGTCTTGTGTCATTGAGCTTCTCCCACGTGCCAAACTTGGAGTGATCCAGACCGTCGATCAGCATTAACGTGTTGGACTTATCTTACGTATGTACGAGTGGGTTCGACAACATTTTTTGAGGCCAACAACTTCTGCTAAGTTGTGTCACGTTGCTAACAGACAAATAACAAAAATAATTTCGAGAGAAGAAAAATAGTGCAAGTGGATTACTTTTAAGGAAAATCTAACAATGGACGGTCTTGGACTTTGCTTCATTCACAGGACTCTTGGTAAGCAAGTCTAGGATAACCGATTACATAAAAAATTTCTGAAAAAGTAAAGGAAAAAAAAATAAAAATCTAACGGCGTCATATAATAATATTACAAACGAGACGAAGCCAGAATCTGCGACCCAGTTTGATGGTAATATCTGGGTTGTTCCCGGTTGACTTGAGTTGACTTCTTGTTGGATGAATTTCCATTCTCTGAAATGACAAAAGTCTTTGCAAAAGCTCTCAACTGAAATTTCTGAATTTTTCCAGTGGAAGTTTTAGGTAAATCTTCCATGAATTGCACTTTCTTTGGCACCATAAAATGTGGTAAATTTTTACGGCAGTACTGGATAATATCTTCTTCTTTAACATCCCCGTAATTCTTTTTAATGGTAACAAATGCACAAGGGCTCTCTCCCCACCTCGGATTTGGCATGGCTACCACTGATGCCTCGAGCACGCAAGGATGCCGATACAGCACTGTCTCAACTTCTACACTACTAATATTCTCCCCACCAGAAATGATCACGTCTTTAGACCTATCTTTGATTTCTATGTACCCGTCGGGGTGAATTACCCCGACATCCCCAGTGGCGAACCAGCCTCCGTGAAAGGCTTTAGACGTCGCATTTTCGTCCTTCAAGTACCCCATCATGATACTGCTACCTCGGAGGACTATTTCACCCATAGTTTTTCCATCTCGGGTTACACTTTGCATAGTTTTTATGTCCTTCACATCAGCATCTGCCAGTGTCAATATGCTGATCCCTTGCCTTGCTTTGAGTCTGGATTGATCCTCTCGTGGAATTTTGTTCCAGTCTTTTTGCCACTCGTTCACCAGCGCAGGTCCGGTGGCTTCTGTTAGGCCGTAAGCATGGACGACGTGGAAACCAATACTTTCTATTTTCTCGAGAAGTGGCGCTGGAGGCGGTGCACCACCGGTGAGGATTTCGACGGTGGTGGTCATATGGCGGAGTTCGTGTGGCTTGGCTTCAAGGAGGATGTTGAAAACTATTGGGGCACAACACATGTGTGTCACTTTATGTAAAGCTATGTTTTTGTACATTTCTTCTGCTGTCGTGTTGCGAATGCACACGTTGGTCCCTCCTCGCGCTGCAACACCCCAAGTAAAGGTCCAGCCATTGCAGTGAAACATAGGGAGGGACCACAAATAAACAGGTTCAGACTTCATTTCCCAGCCTAATATTAAGCTCAAAGTGCTCAAATAAGCACCCCTGTGGCTGTACACAACTCCTTTAGGTGCTGATGTTGTGCCCGATGTATAATTCAAAGCAATTGGATCCCACTCATCATTAATCTCTTCAGGGACATATCCTGGATCCCCTTGATACAATAGTTCCTCGTACTCAAGCTCGCCTAATCGGACTTGGGTCGGGGAATCGATATCATCAATTACTGCAACCAGTGGCATTGACATTTCAGGCGAACCAGATTTCTGCAAATCATCCATTAGTAGCCGAAGGGCATCACGAGCCAGAGGCACAAACTGGTAATCTACAAAGAAAACCTTGGCTTCGGAATGCCGGAGAATGGTGGCAATGTTCTTAGCATCTAGTCTTGTATTGATAGTGTTCAACACGGCCCCTGCCATGGGCACGGCAAAGTGCATTTCGTACATGGCTGGAATATTTGGAGCCAATACTGAAACCTGAACAAAATAACCAGACAAGCAATTATTCAAAAGACTTCTCTCAAAACTTAAACTCCCTCTTTTTTGATATAATTTTTGATGCATTCACAACTTTTATAAATGAGTACGGCAAGACTCAAACTCAGTTAACCATGCATTAGACACCATGCAATATTATTTGCAGTAAAAGAATACTTACAACGTGGTTCTTGCCGACGTTAAGTGATCGGAGAGATGATGCAAGGCGGCGACACCGCTCATAAGTTTGATGCCACGTGAAATGGACGCCGGCATATATTATAGATATGCGATCCCCGTAAACCATAGAGGCTCTCTTCAAGAAAGTAATAGGAGTAAGAGATACATAATTGGCATCACATTTTGGTAATGCATTCATCGTTGAAACTGTATGGGCTTCTTTTTACACTAAAAAAGCTGGGAATATACACAATTGAGAGTATGAGTGAATAGAGAGAGAGGGTTGGATCATACGAACGAAGCATACACACATATATATACACAGATATGTTGAGGAAATATGAAAAAAATTAAGGGCAAATTCCTCTAGAGGTCCCCCAACATTTTATAAGTGTGGTTCCCATGTCTCAAACCTTTTTAACATTATGCACACAATTTCCAAATTTGACAAATAATGACTATTAGACATTAGCTCTTGTTTGGGCTCCATTAAAATCAAATTTTGTGGAAAAATGTATTTTGAAATGATAATTTTTTGAAAAATGTATGCTTAAAAAAAAGAAAAAAAATTTGAATTTACTTGTAATATTATTTTATTTGAAAATGTGTAGTTAAAAAGATGAGAAAGAAAGTTTTTTTTTTTTTTTTTTAATAATGGAGCCCAAACAAAGGTAAATGATTACACAACACACATGACGTCTGATTGAATTGGTAATAATGTACATGTTAAATGGAATTTTAACGTTTAAAAAGACGTTTTGTGTTAAGCAAAAATATCGTGCACATATTGTTAAAAGATTGGGGATAAAAGTATCACAAAAGAAAAGTTGGTGACATGGTTACCATACTTTTGAAATATTTGGGGACCTGGAGGAATTTTCCTAAATATTAATTTGCTTGGAAGCGAATAAGAAAGTTAATAGCATTTTAATAAGAAAGTTAATAGCATTTTACAAACAAAAATACAAGTTTGAAGTTTGAAGTTTGACTTTTGACTAATATTCGCATTATTTGCTTTGGCTGCTTGACCTCCCCACTTAGCTTCACCCCATCTTTTTCCCCTTTTCATTTCTTTTGCCTCTTTAATCAGCACTGGCAAAATGCTTATGAGACATATACACTAAGAAAAAACAATTAAAATATTATAAGTTACTTATAATTTTCAATCAAAGTTAAACTTTAATTTCACAATACATTCATAGTAACTATTCACTTATTAACAACATATTTGGTGAAATCTATTACTCATCTCATCATAATTTCCTTGTAATTAAGAGGTCAAATGTTTTACTTGCTTGATGATGGCTATAGGTTAAGGATGGCACCCCCTTTATGGTAGCTACCCTATGTCGAAGTCGGCAATAGGTTAAGGAATGGCACCTGGCACCCCCTTTATGATAGCTACCCTATGTCGAAGTTGGCAATAGGTTAAGGGATGGCACCCCCTTTATGATAGCTACCCTATGTCGAAGTTGGCAGGATAGCTCCTCTACATCGTAGTTGCTTGATGAGGACTGTAGGTTAAGGGATGGCACCCCCTTTATCATAGCTAACCTACATGGAAGTCGGCAATAGGTTAAGGGATGTCACCCCTTTTATAATAGGTACATAACTCCCCTATATAGATGTACGATCTAGTTAAGTGCTTAGGATGGCTACAAGAACGGTCATTTTTCTTGTGTCTGGCTTTCCACGCCGAAGTTTAATTTCTATTGCGTTCCAAGTCCCAAACTTAGCCCTTCTCCAACGTTCTAGGAGTTGGAAAATTGAATCATATTGGCCTCGGGGGTTCTCCTGATGAAGCTCTTGAGATGTATAATAACATAGATATATGGCCCATAGATCCGAAGCAGCTTTCATTCAATTGCAAAGAGTACTTACACATTAGAAAGAACATCCCACATAGAGACCTACCACCTACGTAACAAAATTCATCTTTCATATTCGCGAACTTCACACTAATTTGTGCTTTAAAGTGTACTTTTAGACCAACCCCATTTGCTCTTGATTCAACACTACCTTACGTGAAAAAACTACGTCTCATTTATTTCAAGAGTAAAATTTCATTCTGATTACGTAATTGATTCGTCTAAACCTTAAACATACAATCGAATTTAAGATCGATGTTCTCAAATTAACCAACACTTTGCAGTAATAGTTTAAATTAAAATCTCACATCGATTAAATATGAAAATACTAATC
>CAIGRS010218348.1:0-17323 GCA_903798395.1 Fraxinus floribunda | reverse complement strand
TTAGCCTAAAAAATACTGCCTCGAGGCATACTACATGCGTCTCACGGTGAGGCGGGCCTCAAGGCGAGCCTCACTACCGCCTTTTTATACCATGGTGGACGGTTGTGATGGGACATGCATTAACGATGAATAATCTCCGAAAAAAGGCTGTTATCTTACCGAGTGGTGTTATATGTGTAGGAGCGATGGGGAAACGCATAACCACTTATTCATTCACTATGATGGTGTCCGTTGGTTGTGGAATAGTATTCTAGTTTCTCAGCATATAGATTAGGTGTTGCCTAGACGTATGGAGGACGTGTTATGGGCATGGAGGAGGAAATTTTGTGATAAGAATAGCAAACTAGTTTGGAATCTTATCCCGGGATGCATTGTTTAGTGTGTGTGGAGGGAAAGGAACAACCGATGCTTTGAAGACCAAATACGGACCCCCGAGCAACTTAGAGAATTATTTTTTCTGACTTTGTATAGTTGGTTTGATGCAACAACTAGTAATTCTATAGAGGGGTTGCCTAACTTTATTTCTTTTATTTCTTGTTTAAATTGATAATACACTTCCTGTTTATTCTTTTTGATTAATGAAATTTCTCGATTATCTATAAAAAAAAAAAAGAAAACTTGAAGAAGAAAGAAAAGACACGAAGTTAGGCAGCCCCTCTATAAGATTACTAGTCGCGACATTAAACCAACTATACAAAGTCAGATAAAAGAATTCTCTAATGTTATTAGAACACTATGCATCATGGTAATGAGTGGGCTACCGAAGGATTCCTGAGATGAATGCAGTGGAAANAAGAAAGAAAAGACACGAAGTTAGGCAGCCCCTCTATAAGATTACTAGTCGCGACATTAAACCAACTATACAAAGTCAGATAAAAGAATTCTCTAATGTTATTAGAACACTATGCATCATGGTAATGAGTGGGCTACCGAAGGATTCCTGAGATGAATGCAGTGGAAATAAGGTTGCTAAAATGGATGCTTGGACATACTAAAATGGATAAATTAAGAAACGATAATATGTGCCACAAGTGACATTGATTGAGGATATATTAAGGGAGCGACAATTTAGGTGGTGAGGACATGTTTTGCGTAGACCTAAAAGAGTTTCTATATATATATATATATATATATTTAAGCGAAATATCAATACAGCCTTAGTAGGTTTTCAGGCTCCACCCAAGGAAGACTGATGGGGGTTTGGATTCTACGATAGTATATAAAATTAAACTCATGAGAATAAGAGGAATGGGAAGTAAACTTGACCTCCCAAAGAGTTTCTATTCATAAGAGTCGCCTGATCTAAGTTGAACAGGTAACGAAGGTTCTAACCTGGCCTGTTGTGTTTGCTAAGAATCTAGTTGCTTTGGATAGAATGCCTTGAATGGAAGGGAGTAGCAAAAGAGGGATTCATGTAGTTGACTGAAATTTTTTTGAAAACAAGGCTTAGTTTATTGTTTATTCAATCAGCTAACAAGAATTTTGCAGGCAACCTTTTATTTTATTTCAAAATATCATTTCATAGACAACAGATAAAAGCACTTTTCTTTGATTTCTTTAATCTTTCTGGCATGAACTCATGAGTTCTGATGCTTAGAAGTGTTTACTGTGTTGCTTGAAATTGCTCATTTAAGCAAGTTCAAGTTCCAATCTTCAACGTAGGTATGGTCTTTAGTTGCAAGATATATGATATTTACTGCTGGACCTGATTCCACTTTTGCTGCTTATTCTAACTTTTGGTCTCACAGCTCACCAAAAGGCCCGGTTACCAAGCTTCCCAAAGTCGAGATCCAGGAAGAACTGGAACGTGCACAGAGACAACTATGGGAGCAAATAATTTTGCCGAGTACTTTGGAAAATGAGGATTCAGGATATCTCTTTAATCAAGATTCAACAGATTTTACTCATCGGATACAACAGGTACTCAGGACGTCAGCTGAGATGCAGAAGAACCTGGAGACTAGCATTAAAAGAAGTATGAAAAATCATGGTGTTGAGAGACATATTTTAGCAATGACTCCAACGGAGGATATTGTGAAGGGTTTCCCAGACATTGAGTTGAAATGGATGTTTGGAAAGAAGGAAGTCATAGTTCCAAAAGCTGTTGGCCTCCATTTATTTCACGGTTGGAAGAAATGGCGTGAGGAAGTTAAGGCAGAATTAAAAAGAAATTTGCTGGAAAATGCTGAACTAGGTAAAAAGTATGTGGCTGAAAGACAGGTACAGTTGACAGAAAAAATCGTTGTAACAATCTAGTTTAGATATGCACTACATGCCCATTTGTTGTATCAGTACCATAGTATCGTCATTTATTGATAAATACAATAAATTTTAGCATTTGTTTGTTGTCATGGCATCATCGTCCTATGTTTTTTCCGCAAAAAAAATTTGCTCACTACAATCAATTGCCTGTCTCTCTACATTCATTCCTTACCGTTGGCTTTTTTTATTTGTGGTTACTTCTTTATTGACCATGCATGACAATTGGTAAAGACATCTTATTTTCTGGCTAGATTTCAGTATACTAATACTACTAAACATTTGTTCACTGTGTATCGTGTCAAATCTTTCTCTAAATTCACAATAAGAAACATTTTGCTAAACATCAGTCTTTTTATCCAATACAAAAAGCATTTGAATCTCTTTGAATTCTGTAAATATCACATTTGCACGTTGTATGGTGATGAAAAAACTGCTTGATAGTTTTAGAATTGAGGCTATAACTCTGTTGGTTCATTAAATCACATGCAAGTCGTGGAGTCTATCATATGCCTCATTTTTCTTTTATAAGTTCTCAAGGGCATCTGTTTACATTTTTGTGAAAGTTTCACTTTTTTTGCATCTGACAAAAACTGCTGTTTTCTTTGCTGGAAGTTCATCATCTATGTCTTGGGAAATGTTAATTGTAGGAACGTATTCTTCTGTATCGGGATAGAGTGGACTCAAAGACCTGGTATAATGAAGAACGGAATAGGTGGGAGATGGACCCAATAGCTGTTCCTTATGCTGTGTCCAAGAAAGTTGTGCAGAGTGCTGTAATCAGGCATGACTGGGCTGCCATGTACATTACACTCAAGGGAATTGACAAGGAGTATTATGTAGATGTTAAAGTAGGGTGCTATTTGCATAGTTTCTCTTTCATTTCAAATTTGAACTCTGTTTTTGAGGCTTTTGATGCTATTAATCTCATATCAGGAATATGACCTGCTGTTTGAAGATTTTGGCGGATTTGACGGTTTATATTTGAGAATGATTGCAGCTGGCATCCCTACTGCAGTTCAGCTTATGTGGATTCCATTTTCAGAGTTAGATTTGCGTCAACAGTTTCTCTTAATAATGAGGATATCCTATCAGTGCTTTAATGGCTTGTGGAATAGTAGCATTGTTTCACATGCAAAAGATTGGACCTTCAAAAAAATAAAAAATATTAATGACGACATAATGATGATGATCGTTTTCCCTGTTGTGGAGTTCATTATCCCTTATCGGGTAACTAATTGAGTATCTGTTTATATTAACTCAATTACCATATGCTTATAACTCTCTCTGTGCAGTTTTATTATTATCTCTTATAGACGTTCCTCTTTGCTATGCAATCCTTGATCTAATACGTTTTGGACTTATTCTCTTGATTTTTGCTACAGGTGAGGATGCGGTTGGGTATGGCTTGGCCAGAGTACTCCGACGTATCTGTTGGCTCAACTTGGTACTTGAAGTGGCAATCTGAGGCTGAAACGAACTTTAAATCAAGGAAAACAGATGAATTTCAGTGGTACTTTTGGTTTTTAGTTAGATCTATCATATATGGATACATATTGTTTCACGTGTTCCGGTATATGAAGAGGAAAATTCCGAGAATTCTTGGTTATGGGCCTTTACGGAGAGATCCCAACTTTAGGAAGTTACGGAGAGTGGTACAATTTTACCCTTGCTACTGAACTTTCAATACGAATTGTTGCATGCATATTTGGATGGCAAATTGAATTAGTTACTAATTCTATTATGATTCTGACACTCTCAACTCTTTCTAGACTTACCCCTCTCCTAGACTTCAATTTAAATGATGCGAATAGTTTAATGCAAAAATCCTTGCTTCTGAAAGTTTTGATAAGAATTAGGAATGTTTTTGCGTGTATAGATTTTGAAGAATTATGTGGTATTCAACTGAAAAGCAAATTGGTTATTGATAAACCTTTATTTGTATAATTTTTCATGTATAAATTATTATTTAGCAGTAGATTATACATTTATGCTATTTTGCAGAAAGCTTATTTTAGATATAGGGTGAAGAAAATAAAACGCAAGAAGAAGGATGGTATTGACCCAATAAGCACTGCTTTCGATCAAATGAAGGTTATCAATCTATTCACGATTTATCTCATTGTTGTAGACATGTGCTATAATAATTTGCCAAAGCCCTCACTTTTTCTTTAACTTCAGAGGGTCAAGAATCCTCCCATAAGGTTGAAAGACTTCACAAGTGTTGAATCTATGAGAGAAGAAATCAATGAAGTTGTGGCGTCTCTGCAAAATCCTCGTGTATTTCAAGAAATGGGAGCTCGTGCACCTAGGGTATGTATTTTTGAGACGTCCTTTACGTGCAACAGTCATTCTCTTGTTTAAGGAGTATGTTTTAATTGCATTTTTATCCTTAATTGTGTGGTCAAGCTAAACAAGACATTCTCTTGTTTATGGAGTATGTTTATATGTAGTCAACTCTTTGTTCTTGCTGAAAATTTGTTGTTACTTACCCCATCACGATTTCAGTCTCGATATTTCGCGAGGCTAAGATATTACAGCATATACCGTGTGTCTGAAATGTACTGCTATGACATCACAGGGAGTTCTCATAGTTGGCGAGAGAGGAACTGGGAAAACATCCCTAGCATTGGCTATAGCAGCAGAGGCGAAAGTGCCTGTTGTTGAAGTTAAAGCCCAACAGTTGGAAGCTGGTCTCTGGGTGGGCCAAAGTGCATCAAATGTTAGAGAACTGTTTCAGACAGCGAGGGATCTGGTTGCTTTCTTTCTGTCTTTTATTTCATTTCAGTTCCTTGCATGGTGTCCATTCAATAGTTATACCCTAAATGTTAATTGTTTTGTTAATTGGAAATTAAAAACCATCTCATTCAAAAGCTTAAGCTATTAGAGGGGCTAAATTTATTATTTAAATTTGATTTTCAGTACACCCCCTTGCGTGCGTGCTGGGATTCATTTTTTTCATTGAACGTGTGTCATGGGTACAATTTTCGTAGATGGCTGATGACAAGGTCTTTTATGTGGCTCTAATACCACGTTAACGATCTCATTTAAACGCTTAAGCTGGTAGAGAGGGGCCTCATTATGTTAATTAAATTTGGTCTTCAAAACTACTCACTGGTGGTTCACGACCTAATGAATTGGGTTCCTTTGGTAACATGAATTTACGGTATTCTCATCCTTGAAGTTTTAGTTTCGATCCGGCTTTTGTTCAACTATTTTCCTGACTTGATTTACATAGTTCCTAAATAAATAACTCTTTGGTTCAATTATCTATTAATAATTAGTTGCATGAGATTGTGAGGAAATTGCAGATCAATCGAACAGTAATTATGTTGCTCGGATAATGTTAAAACTATTTACTGTTGCCTAAACATTAACTTTTTTCTCTTTCCTTTTCATTTATTTCTTCTTTTTGATGTCCCTTTAACCTTATTATTGTCAAATAGACGCAGTTTAGTCAAAGTGAAGTATTGTTATTAACTTGCCCAATTTATCTAAACCCTGTTTTATTTTCCTTTTTCTTCATCTCTCGCCTGATAATTTATGATGAAAAGTTTTGCAGTGATGTTCTAGTACTAGTATATGGTTTTTATCTGCCAAAATAAGGCAAATGAAACTTCACAGCTTCGATACCTTTTGAAGAAACTAAAATCCAAGTTCCTCAATGTAAGAAAGAAGAAATAAAAAAATATAGCTAATGTTTGATCTATTCTCTTGTTATTCACTATTTCACATGTATCTTTAGTACTTTCTTTTGTTTCGGTCATATTTTGGACATCAGTTGTCTCAAATTGTTCAGTTTTTTCCTGTTAACACGTGTTAGATGATTTCTGTACTCATGAACAATCATATATCTAGGCTCCTGTTATTATATTTGTGGAGGATTTTGATCTCTTTGCTGGTGTCCGTGGCAAGTTCATTCACACCAAAAAGCAGGATCACGAGGCTTTCATCAATCAACTACTTGTGGAGCTTGATGGGTAAATGGCTTGTTGTTTTATTTATTCTGCAACAGATCTATAAAAATTATATTCCATACAGCATTAAATTATCATTTGTTAGCACTGGATCTTGTCTATACTGCCATTAGTTACTTATTTTCTGTGTTAAGAAAGAAGTTTGGTTTTACATTTTTATGCTAAACTGAGATTCCATTAACCAAGGAGGTATTAAACTCATAAGTCACTTCAAGGTTCTGCTCTTTAACCTTGTTCTGCTTCTGCTTAAGTACATCCAAGACGAGGTCCTTTTGTGTAACTTGTTTGCAGGTTTTAGTTGATAAACTAGGATGGGACATAATATTAATTTGAAACTTTGGAGTGTAAGTGATGGAGATAGAGATAGAGATAGGAATTTAAAACTTAGTTTAAATTAGATTAGGTTAGTTTTAATATTTTAATAAAATTCTAGTTTATTAGAAGTTCTAATGATTTTTTATTATTTGTCTATATATAGAGGGCTTATTCATTGTAATAGGTAACCCTTGAATATATGAATACGTTGATTTCTTCTGATGCCCTAATTTCTTCTCTTAACGGTCCCCTTTCTTTTATTGTTCGTTGTCGAATTGGTACATTCCTACGTCGATAAGATATTTTAAATTTAGTAGAAAAAGAGATAGAATACATGGAATGACTTTGTAGTCTTAGTAGGAATATTGTGCAATAGTTTTTTCATTTTTTGCACAATTTTGGTAGAGCAAGTTAGAAGAGGGAGGTTAGGCTAGAGTTAACACTTCTTATTTAGTTGCTATTTAGCTTCTTTATATCTCCCAATGGATGCAGCGAACCAAACAGAATGGCGAAGAAAGTTCATGTAGCCGACTCCCAAATTTATTGGGAATAATCGCATCCAGCTTGTCATCTCTAAGCTTTCCCACCAAAAGATCAAGAGTCTCGGGAAGAGTGGCGACTAACAAAACATAGAGCTTGTTTGGTATAACTCAAAATTCAATTAAAATTGAAAATATGGCCGATATTGGGTCCACTCGTCTAATAAAAGTCAACAATAAAGGCTAGTTTTTCAATTTTAATCTCTACCGATCACACCCATAGATTCCCAAACTTTCGATTTGTGGGTAGGAAAAAGAGGAGTTCTGTCTTTCTTCATTCAATTAAAACATTCTATTTTAGTTGAAACACAAACGAAATCTTGAATTGCGTATAGAAAGAAAATGGACCACTTCTATTCTCGGAGTTGAGCTATATGAAGAATGGCTTTTTGGTCCCTTTCGTCAAGTGGTTAGGACATCGTCTTTGTTGTTGTTTTATCAGGCAATGAAAAAAGCTTTGAAGATTTGTTGACAAAAGTAAATGGTGGAGGTGAAAGGTGTTGAGTTGGTGTATTTCAATATTGGCAAGAGATTCATTTAATGTACTATAAAGTTTAACCAGATATCTGATTTTTAATGTGCTTAGAAGTGCAAAGTATAATTGAGTTTGAGATAGTAAGCTTTAGTTTCAAAATTGAAACACTATGTAATTGTTTTAGCATTGCCTTGTTGCACTGGAAGTGAGGTAAAAACATATTACCTGTATGAAATTTTTATGACACAAAAATCAACTAAAAGGATTCTTTTTTTTGTTGCATTAATCATTTTACTTTTATGTTAATACGAGCGTCCTTTGCAGGTTTGAGAAACAAGATGGGGTGGTTTTGATGGCTACTACTCGTAATCTCAAACAAATAGATGAGGCACTACAGCGTCCTGGTAGGATGGATAGGATATTCCACCTTCAGCGGCCAACACAAACAGAAAGAGAGAAGATACTGCGTGTTGCTGCAGAAGAAACAATGGATGAGGATCTTATTGACTTCGTAGATTGGAGAAAGGTAGTCACAAGTCCTTTCAGTTAGGCCGTTTCCCACTTTTCGGTTGCATGTTTGTTTTACAATTAAATATGCCCCTGTTTGAGGCACATTAAAGTTTTCATTTTCATTCTTCTACTCATTTTCAACCACACATTCTTCAATAAAATAATATTTCTCATTACATTAATAACTTTTTCTTCTTTTTCAACCACACATTCTCCTTCAATCTACTATTCTAGAATATTAAAGTTTTCATTTTCATTCTTCTACTCATTTTCAACCACACATTCTTCAATAAAATAATATTTTCTATCACATCAATAACTTTTCCTTCTTTTTCAACCACACATTCTTCATCAATCTACTATTTCAAAATAACGTGGCTCAAACACACCCTTAATTTCAATTAATTTTCGTATTGAAAACAAGTTGTATTGTGACTAATTAAGGAAAGGAAATAAAGAAATAGGAGCTTATAATGGTTTATCTTTACAGGTTCAAATATTTTTGAAGCTCTTCATTATATTTGTTATCTTGTGGCACTATCTTGATCTTCTATTTCTTCCTCTCCTAAAAAATTCAATTATCTCATGACACTTTATGATTTGCCATTTGATTAGTTGTTTCTTGACTCAATTGAGAAACTCTCTGCTGCTTAAGCTTTGGCTTTGTTGAGCTTCTGAAGGCTCATCCTTTTCAATTAACCAAACTCATTCTATACTACCGTGTTCAACATATTACTGACCAAAGTCCTATAGTCCCTGATTTGCTTGGATGAACGAGCACTTGAGCCTCTGTTTACTAATTTGATAACACTTCCAACAATTCCTATTGATTTGGATTGTTTTACTTAGACCAGTTTATTAGTTAACGGTGATGATCAACATACCCTTTTTTCCCCTTCATTGCTAATTACTCGACTGGCCTTATTTTAAAAATAAAACTCTCTCCCCCTTCCCCTCCCGCATCCATGCCCACTCCTAGCCTGCCTGAAGCCTGGTAGGCTGCTGCATCTAGCCAGTTCTTTTGGAGTTAATGGACGGGTAATTGATTGGTACAACTCAACGTTATCTTGATATTAACATCATTGACTGGGCAGTGGGCACTGTTCTCCTCCATGCATGATTGTTACTACTATGACTGTCAATCCCATGGTCAGATCTAGACCTTTATGTCAATAATAAACCATGGCAATTCATATGTAAGATAGCCAGGGCATCTCAGGTCTGAGGATCACGTACAATACCCCAGCACAGAACCCATCATTGAGACAATGATTGAACTTTCATGTGACTTCTCCTACTTCTGAGGCCAGTTCAGTGAACTTATTCTGCAACGATTACTGACATGATTTCTTGATTACACTTACATTTCACGAGATTATACGAAGCTTGTAATCTTCTTTAGTGAAGTATATCATGTACTAGTCTTATCGAATCATTAATGGTCAATTGATAATCCAACAACTAGGAATGTTTACAAATCTAGTACCAAAGAATGCATGCTTCATATTGTTAATATCCTTAATAATGTGCTTCCTAAACACTGAGACACCATCCTGCAGGTTGCTGAAAAAACTGCTCTTCTTCGTCCTGTAGAATTAAAACTTGTACCAGTGGCTTTGGAAGGTAGTGCTTTCAGGAGCAAGTTTGTTGACATGGATGAGCTTATGAGCTATTGCAGCTGGTTTGCGGTAAGAACTGTTGCTCCCATAATCATGATATCATCCTCATAATTACTGATTAGTCTGTTATCAGTTTACAGAACATTTTATTTTGTCCATGATCTTTATGATTGTCCCTGATTGTACAAATACTTGGAAGTCAGTTCTGGCTCCATGATTCAATGAACATAATGGTTACTTGGTTAGGTGCATTCTCATATGACTCATTTTCTCTTCCTTCCCATTGTGCCTTTTGAAGTCATAATGATGGCTGCCACTATTATCATCAGTATTATGGTTCTCAACATGTTTAATGTCGTCATTTTTTCAATTTTGTTACATCTAATTATTGAGCAAAAAATTCTCCTTGTCCTTTGTGCATACTGCATAGTGCATGGACTTTTGACTTGGTGCAAATAATTTCAATAATGAAAGTTTATATTGTTTTTTTAACTTGTTTTATAATGTCAGTAAATCTTTCTTATTAAACTCCAGGAAATTTAACTGACCATCCAAAAAAGATATCAATTATCTGTAGCGCCTGATGTACCACTTTCTTTGATTGTCTATGGTTGGCATAATATGCTGTGAACTTAAGTTTCTTATTTAGGAATTTACTCTATATTAATTGCTACATGCAGACTTTTGGTGGCATGGTCCCCAGATGGCTTAGGAAAACCAAAGTTGCGAAAAAGTTGAGCAACATGCTGGTAAATCATCTTGGATTGACATTGACAAAAGAAGATTTGCAATATGTGGTTGACTTGATGGAACCGTATGGCCAAATAAGTAATGGTATAGAACTGCTGAATCCACCTCTTGATGTAAGTAACCTTTAAGAAAAGTTTTATTTATTACATCTCTTTTGCCATTTATTAATCAGTTAATTTTGCTTCTGCAACTTTTGTTTAGGTTTCCCTCTTTTTCTAAGTTAATAGATAACCATATCTCAGTATAAATGTAATGGTATAGAACTCCTGAATCCACCTCTTGATGTAAGTAACCTTTCAGACGAGTGTAATTTATTAAATCTCTTTTGCAGTTTATTAATCAGTGAATTTTGCTTCTGCAACTTTTTTTAGGTTTCCTTTTTTTATAAGTTATTAGAGTAACCTAATCTCAGTATATATGTTTTAGAAATTCCCTCAGCCTGCTAGCCAAAGATATGTAAGTACAAAAATTAAATCAAAGAATAGTGAAATTACATATTATGCACATTTTTTTTACCAAGTAGCAGCTTCTAAGTTAATCACTGGGTAGGATCTTGGCTCAACCCAATAGGTTGGTCCTGGTGAAAAAAATAGACCTGTTACTTAACCGGCTGACCTGAAGCAGATTTGTATACAGGCTAATTTGGGTTTAGAAGGGTTAAGAGTTTGGGTCCAATCAGGCTGGACCTGTTGACCAGCCTATTTTCTTTCATAACATACAGATTAGTGTTCATGAATTATCATTGTTTTACTTTTACCCATCTTTCCTGTGCATGGAAATGGAGGATTCCAAGTATAATAATTTTATCATTGGAAGCTGATGATGTCCAATGTTGAATTTGAGCTTACATGTCTCTAATTTAGGGAATTTATTAGGGTATGCAATTGCTACATTTTCTCTTCTATTGTCTTGTTATTGTGATGATTACTTTATCCTTCAGTTGTTTCCTTGTACCAATGATTCTTATAAGTAGAGTTTTGGTCAAGAATTGAATTGATGTAGTTTGTATGGCATTAATGATAAACAAATTATTAATAGTTCATGGAGGTTTTCCTTACAACAATAAACCAAGCTTTATTCCCATTAAATTTTGGGTGGGTTATATGATTTTTTTCTCTGCCACTCTATCTGGTTCATTGCTACATCTATTTGAAGATTCAAAGAACTAGATGCTCATCAGATCACTTCACTCGTGCCCTTTTAAGTCTATGCGAGACATTACCAATCATTTAAGTTGTCATTCTCTTAATTTATCATCCTCGTTTCCATTACGTTCAGCTATGGACATCTTGTTGTTTAATAGCCCAACACTTGGTGATGGGAATCCTAGTAGAGATATTATTTAATTTACTTTCCAGGCTAGATACTTATTTTAGGAAAAATAATTAGGCCTAATTAGATTAGTTTAAACCTTATATAAATGAGGCTTATACGTTGTAATAATTAGATTTTGATATTGAATAAATTGATTTTTTTCCCTATAAACTCTCTCTCTCCCTCCCTCCCTCCCCTCCCCTCCTTCTTTCTCAATCTCGTTCTTGTTCGTTTATGTTCTACGTTATTTGGTGCCACAGTTTATAGTAGGTTAGTCACTACCAATGGTGGCTCCACCATGTTGTCACCTCTTTGCACTCTCATTTTTTTCTCGAAGCACTGCAAAATCAGTTTCTTCTATGAATATTGGTCATTTTCATTAAAAGTTTTGTTTGATTTTGCTTCTATAATTCAGTGTTGTCTTTCTCTTGCACGTGATGAAGCGTTTGTGGTTAAGTAACTTACTTTTATATAGTACTAGCAATCAGAATGTTCCTACAGACTTCTTGATTGTAAGACAATTTTTGCTTTGATTTTCTTGTAGTGGACGAGGGAAACCAAATTTCCACACGCGGTTTGGGCTGCTGGTCGTGGTCTTATAGCTCTTCTATTACCAAATTTTGATGATGTTGATAATCTATGGCTTGAGCCTTCTTCTTGGGAGGTACCCATTCTGTTTCATTTGCCAATTATACACTTTTGAATATGTTATATATGTAATATTACCACTACAAGTATTTGCATCACTTACCTATGGAGTTATGTTTCTTTCACTACTACATGTTAATATTCGTAATTATACCACAGATTTTAAAAATAAGCTGCATACAAGGTGATTGAGTAGTCATGCTTTCGAAATGTTTGAATTTCAGTGTTTCAAGCCACTTTTTCTTCATCTGAAGGAGCTAATGGTGTGGGCATGATAGTGTTCCGGACAAATGCTAAATTGAGTGACTTAAGTGCTTTATAATTACAAAATTAAAGTGCTTATTTCCTGCACAATTTTGATCACTTGAAATTTTCTAAATGACAAGATAATTAGTGTTACTATCATCACAAGGGTTAAAGGATCTAAGTAGGACGCAAATATTCGGAAAGATATGTTGTCATTTTTGATGCCTCACTTCACAATCTTAAGTTGGTTCCTTTTGAGTTTGCAAGCTTGAATCCTTCCCCTTATAGTAGTCCGTTTGCTTTAGGGGCAAGTCCAACAGAGTTATGACGAGTGAGCTTCTGGATCGAAAGGGCATGTTGGCCACTTTTCCCACTTATGATTTATGTTCCTATGAGCAAGATGGTTCCATATTTTACAATGTTGAAGCATGTGTTTCACAATTAGTCGATTAATATTATGCTTTTGACATTATCTTAATCACATTTAGCCCCTGTTTGGTGGTAATTAAAATCAGATTTTTAGTATATTTTGATAAAAATTGTGGTTGAAAAGTTGTGGGTCCCCTGTGGTTAAAATTAATTGTTGACTTTAATTTAAATTAAAATTTGGATTTTAATTTTTACCAAACAAGGGCTTAATTGAGTGTTCTTGCTTATAAATGCATAGGTTTCCTGCGTTTACCCTCTCCAGCATGATAGTTACTTTTATCCGCGTCCGGATAGATTTCTTCTGACAATTCTTCTTCATATAGAGTTTATTATTATTATTATTATTATGCATTTGTTTGGTAGAAATTAAAATTCAGATTTTAATCTAAGTTAAATTCAATAATTAATTTTAACCATATATTTCATACTTCATAGGACCCACAACCTTTCAACTACACATTTTATCAACTTTTATCAAAATCTACTAAAAATCTGATTTTAGTCCCCATCAAATAGGGATAGATTTTATTTACACTTTCAAAGTTGTGTCTACTATGCTAGAGTTGGAAAATGATGACTCTGGAATGTACGTTCTGGAGTCATATTTTCAACGTGTCTTGTGAAATATTTACAGAGGTTGGACTCTTATTTTTGCAGGGAATTGCATGCACCAAGATTAGTAAGGCTAGAAATGAAGGTTCTGTGAATGGAAATGAGGAATCAAGGGCGTATCTTGAAAAAAAACTTGTATTTTGCTTTGGCTCTTATGTTGCATCCCAGCTGCTGCTTCCATTTGGGGAAGAAAATGTTCTTTCTTCATCAGAGTTGAAGCAGGCACAGGAGGTTCTCTCTCTCTCTCTCTCTCTCTCTATATATATATATATATATATGTATTTTTTTTTATTTTTTTTCTGAAACTGATACAAATGAACTTATGAATCTAATTTGCCTTTGGTACAGATAGCTACACGAATGGTTATTCAGTCTGGATGGCATCCTGATGATAGTTCAACAATATACCATTATGACAATGCGGTATTCATCTTTGAATATGTAACTGCACAATATTTCATTCGTATTAAAGGACGTCTACAAGCATTGAATGCTGAATAAAGTATAATGATAGCTTCGTAAATCATGACATCACACAATTACACTGCACAGTAGTAATTCTGCCTAGACTCTGTTGTTAAGGAGTTGGTACATGCATTAAGATATGTTATTTTCAAAATGAAAGCATGTGCGCATATATATTTTTGTGAAGAGAATCTGTTTGTACTTTGGACAGACAATTATTCTCTTTGTCGTCAAACCATGAGATGGACTTGATGTTTTTCTGGCAGTAGCTGTGATTTATTCTTTTTGTAATGCAGGCAACAGCTTTAAGCATGGGAGACAACTTCGAGTTTGAGATGGCTGCTAAAGTTGAAAAAGTACGTTGTTTGTGCATAAATTATCCATGAGGCCCTATTAATGGCTGTTTTGGATAAAATATGTTGTTTGTGCATATCTGCTTGTACTAATATACTATTTTTACATCAACATCTCTCTTTTGTGCTTCCAAAGCCTCCAACTCCCCAAATTTAAAAATAATGTATTTAGGAAATACAAGAGAGCTTTTGTTCTTAGTGTGGGTGTTTTTGGATGACAATATGAGATGTTGCTTAAGAAGGGAGACAATCTCAACAATGGATGACATCCTAATTTATAACCTATTTAACCGCCCAAGAGTGTCAAAAATTTTCACTATAACCTTGATACTGGGTCCCGTTTACTTATGTAAAGTAGACCTTGACGAGCTGTGACTACGGCTTGTACTAGAACAACCTTGGAATAGCTTCAATAACAATACTTCATGCGGAAGTAATAGTAAATACACTAGTTGTCCTTATTTCTTCTCTAAACCTGTGAGAAATTCTCAAAACTCATTATCAAGAAAAAGCTCCATATGTAGAAGATGAGATGAGAGACACAAGGTTGTAAAAGCTAAATTGTCTCTTCAATATAGGGCAAAGGTAAAATACTCTTCCTTGCATTGTAATTGTATTTTACTATTCTTTATTTATCTTCATTATTCACAGTACTAGATTTAATCAAATCACAGTTAGCTAAATTTATTATAAATCAGTCCACGCTCCTTTTATTAGTTACTGAATATTATTATAGAGGCCTAGTAGAAATTATTTTGTTATGTTTTACTGTGAAGTCTATTATATCCTTCCCACTTTCTTTATCTATTAGACTGAGAAGATCTCTGGTCCTCAAGTCCTTTCTAGGATTGTGATCTCTTCTAATTGAAAAAAAAATAGTTCTTGCATTTTCCTATGATTATGACATGGTATGCCTTTGGCTCCCCCAAACCAGTTGCTTGAGTACTGCACTGCAAATAATTTTGGGCATAGCTGTGAATATTCGGGTAGTTTGTTTTATTTCACATTATTTGCTTGTAAATCAGGAAAGTGAAACTAGAAATTTCATAATTCAATTTTTGACACAAAATGAGAATTTTGTACAGATTTACTACTTGGCATACGATAAGGCGAAACTGATGCTTCATAAAAATCGTCTAGTGCTAGAGAAGATTGTGGAAGAACTGCTTCAGTATGAAATCTTGACAGAAAAGGTATGCCTCCCAATTTCGACTGTGGAAACAAACATTATGTTCAAGGAATGCTCACTCGATTGAACAGGCAATTGTTCTCGGTGTATTTTGGATCTATTAGCTGAATATCTTCACCAAACTTATTTTCTTTATGGGTCAAGGGGATTTATTCTTGCAGTGTTAGGTTGTAAATATGAAAAAGATATATAGTGATATCTACTTTCTCATTGCCTTTACTGACCATCCCGTGTGGTCTTTGTTTATACTACGACTTATTGAATGTTCAAACATGCTTTATCTTCGTTGTCTTTTTCCAAACCTTCTTTCACCAAATGACTAGAATACAATTCACGGCCTTCTTTCTGTGCACAAAATGCTAAACTGTCTCATTATCTATGTGATTGAACCTGAATGCCAAGAACATCTCAAATGATCGAGAGAGATGAACTGAAAGGATGCTCCTAATGCACTGTGTCCATGATTCTCAAAGAAAAATCCCTAAATTATTTTACTGACTGAATGCAGAGCATAAGTTAACAAATAAGAAAATGCAGAGAAGGGATGTGCAGACGTGTAAATTTGTGTTTATATGCACAGAGGTGGTGTTCATTATAGTAATCTGTTCAAATTCTTAGGATTTCCATGAAAATAAGTGTGAGCTCCGTTTTGTCTTCTTTTTTGCGATATTGACGAGTTCTTCATATCTGCAGGATCTCGAAAGAATTATTGCAGACAATGGTGGGATTCGAGAAAAAGAGCCATTTTTCCTTTCAAGTGTCAGTGCTGAAGAGGTATAGTTTACTAAATTTTATTCACTCACATTATTTCAAAATGCGAAAAAATGATTATTGGTAGAGTAATGCTTGGCCATGCACATACTCATTTTCAACCACACATTTACACTAAATAATATTTTGTACGTAAATTCAAAACTTTTTCTTATTTTTTAACTACACACTCTCCAAAAAATCACTATTCAAAACATCATTTTTTTCAAAATAATGGCCATCAAACAGGGGCTTAACAGAAACGAGTAACCGAGTTTCATTTTGCAGCCTGTGGTTGGAAGATTGCTTGATGAAAAATCATCTGGAGCTGCACTTTTAAGTTCTCCCAACTAGGGCCAAACAGATATCGAGTACATCATATACAGAGGTTGACTATCATGGGCGCTCGGATGCTAGTTGTTCCACCCGAGGTATTTTTGCTACAGGCATTGGCAGATGTCCATTACAGAGCAAAATTCACTAGTAGCGTTGAGAAGAGTTTTCAATTTTCTTCTCAACAGTCAGTAGAGCATATTCTTTTCATACATTGGTTTTCTCCTGTTGGTGTTTGTACATAGTTATGTATTCTAGTGTGTCAATGACATGTTTGGTAAAGTAGAGTGGAGAATACTCGGCCGGGTTTAATGAATTATGCACATTATTAATATGTAATAATTTATTCATTCTCGCATTTCAATTTAAAAAAAAAATCCTTTCATATCATACCAATTTTTATGGGTCTTTCCTTCCAAGAAACACTTCATTTTCAGATTTCATTTTTTTTTTTTAAAATCCTCTTTATTTGAAAATTTGAAAGGCCAGGGCAGGGTCGGTGGGGGCCCCTTAAGGTTGGGGTTCAACCTTTTATATATA
>CAIGRS010218331.1:0-11291 GCA_903798395.1 Fraxinus floribunda | reverse complement strand
AAATTTAATCATCCAACTCTATGAGATTGAAAAATATATAACAAGATTAAAGAGAAAAAGATTACATACAAGATATGAGTTTTACCAGATCCTGGCTGCATTCGAGATAGAAAATAAGCTAAAAAAGCTGGAAAAAAAAAAAAAAAATCAGTGGGGACGTCCGCCCCTGATTACACCACAAATATAATTTTGAAATTGTATTGGACTTGTACATTTCACACGAGTAACAGCAGCACTTTACTTCCAAAAAAAAAAAAAAAGTTTTAAACTACTTACAAGCACACACTCAAAAACATGAGATAATTAAGTTTTGTTCTACTACCTTAATTATATCTAACATTGGAGGTGTTAGGTATGTCCCGCCCTCTAAATGGTCCAGTGTTTGTCATTTATATACATGATACAATTCACATTTTATGTTGAAGTAGACAATATAAAAATGTAATGCCTAGCATTGTCGGTAGGCATGGATAGTGCCTGATCGACTAGAGAGAAAAATCGACAACACGTGTCAACTTCTCTGATTAACAATTCTACCATCAATTTCTTTAGATCGATTGTGGCGTTGCTAGTGACAAGTTTTGGAGCAAAAGCAATTTATGAGGTGCCAAAATGAAGGACCACAAGCCCATACAATTTCTTTTGCACAAACTTTGTTGGAGTAGTAGAACAAGTGTGTGTAATGTGAGCACTTTTTTCCCCTTTATTTTGGGATATGTATAGCCCTTTTGTAATAAGCTCACATGCATTCATGTGAACTTTCATGAAGAAAGCCAACATTTGGATGATAAATGATGAGCAACAACTAGTAAAGAATAAAAAAGAGGGATTTGATATCTTCATATAAATATAGATCATAATAACATACCCTTTTGTTTGACAATTTAAATTATGTTTCGTCGTGATGAATCATTACGTTAATGTGAATTTCACGTTAATTATCGAAGCTATAAATTTCAATAGCTTTTTTTAAAACTCTTTTTGTAACTCGTGCGAGGTATAAAAATAACAAGATATATCGATAAAACTTCACCTATTTAAAAGCAACAAACTCCAAAGAATTTGATGCTTTGTTATCATTTGAATAATCAATTATAATGATTTGCATTATCAAAACCACATGCTAAAATAATTCAAGTTGTTATTGGTGAATATCGTTATAAGAAAAAATAGACATAGAAAATCGACAACTATAATGGATATGTTAGGGTACTTTGATGCACAACGCGTACGGGCACTACAATCCCACATGCAGCCATGTGACTTCAGTAAAGAGAGATATCCACTACCTTTTTGCTATTTACTCCTACATATTAATTATTATCAATAACTTTATTTATTTCAAGTTCAATAAATTGAATTTTTATTTATTACGTCGTTCGTTCAATGACTTTTGATTAATTTTTTTATTTAAAGAATGAGCCGTATGAGTCGAGAAGGAAAAAGAACGGAACGATATCGACATATTCTTTGTTATTGAATGCACAACTTAAATACATAAAGCAATGTTACTTTTATCGATTCTAGCTTTTAGATGAATCAGTTTAATGCGAAATATCACTATAACAAAAATAGCTTTTTACGGCATATGTTTACGGCGTGCAATTGACGCATGCCGTAAAAAATGACTTTTTACGACATGCATTTAATGCATGCCGTAAAAAAAATGTGTGCCGTAAATGATAAATTATAACTTCACCTATTTAAAAGCAACAAACTCCAAAGAATTTGATGCTTTGTTATCATTTGAATAATCAATTATAATGATTTGCATTATCAAAACCACATGCTAAAATAATTCAAGTTGTTATTGGTGAATTTCGTTATAAGAAAAAATAGACATAGAAAATCGACAACTATAATGGATATGTTAGGGTACTTTGATGCACAACGCGTACGGGCACTACAATCCCACATGCAGCCATGTGACTTCAATAAAGAGAGGTATCCACTACCTTTTTGCTATTTACTCCTACATATTAATTATTATCAATAACTTTATTTATTTCGAGTTCAATAAATTGAATTTTTATTTATTACGTCGTTCGTTCAATGACTTTTGATTAATTTTTTTTATTTAAAGAATGAGTCGAGAAGGAAAAAGAACGGAACGATATCGACATATTCTTTGTTATTGAATGCACAACTTAAATACATAAAGCAATGTTACTTTTATCGGTTCTAGCTTTTAGATGAATAGGTTTAATGCGAAATATGAATAGACAAAAATGTTGAATTCGAGATTTGCTGTCATTTGACTATGAAAGTTACGTACGTATCAGAATCTTAAAGAAAAAAATAAAACTAAATAACTTTTACACACGAAGGGACGAGTTGAAAACTCAATTGATCTTTAAATCCAAAGGAATCTTTGCCTAGCATATATTAATTTTTGTTGGCTTTACTTGTAGGGTACAACAAATCCATAGATAGATTGTGAAACCCTAAATAATTCAAATCAAATGTGCCTTGTGTGTCAATGGTCAAGCCACGAGTTACATATGACTCTAATTTCTCAACAATCTCAATACAAAGGGCCCAAAACTTGTGAAATCTGCCAAAATCAGTCTCATCTAATAAAGATTTGTATATCTTTTGCCAATTGTTCTATCCCTCCATTGAGATATGGACATTATCAGCTACATGTACAAATATTAACCACCCCACTCATGCGTCCTCACAAGAAATACCTTCTCAAATAGTTGCATAGGGTGGGGTTAGAGTATAAGTGATGGAGATAGACATTCTTCATTATTGGGTTGAAAATTAATGTTACAAGATTTTTTCAAGTAACATGGCCTTAATGATGAAAGTAATTCAATACGTTGTCCTATATACACAATAAGACTATCATTCAAATGTCGAATCTACAATCTAATTGCGTGGCTCAAATTGTGTGTTGACGGCCTTGAGGAGTCTAGAGTTGAAGTGGAAAAAAAATATAGTTGGTTATCAGCGTCGATGCATACGGGCGAGTATGAAAATACAATTATTTAGTAAAAATGACAAACCTAGATATGAGAAGAAAAGTGGAATTCGAGGATCGAGAGAAATTGAGATATGGAATGTGAAATGAAAAAGTCGTGCAAATAAGGGAAAAACAGATAAACAAAAATATTGTGTTGGGGTAAATTTACCCTACATGAACCCATGTAAATCCTCCCATGAGGAGTACGGATCTGAATCCCATCATACGAAAAATTCAATTGCCATTTGTACAATTTTGCATAAATTAATGGGGTGGTGAAATACCTTATGAAATTACTAGGGTAAATATGGGGTAATCGTACGGGGTGGTTGAACCGACCCATATCTAAAAATTTAAACCAACACGTGTATAATTTTCATAGATGAAATTGCAGTGAAACTTACATCCATTAAACATTTAATGCTCTCGCCTCTCATATCATTTTGAATTAATTTATCTAAAATTTTGAACTATTAAAAAGAAAATAAATATATTTATTTAAATTGTAACTTTTAACTATAGTGGAGTGTTAAATCGAGGAGTAGGGGACTAAAGGGCAAGAGGGGTTTGCAAGTGGCAATAAGAAGAACATCGTGTGCTATTCTAGCAAATGGACTTTCCAACGCCCCCTCGACCCCAATGAGCACGTGCCGTTAATTTTTAAAAAAATTACAAGCCCACACGCTGTTTCGATAAAATATACTCACTCCGTGTCATTTATATATGCTCACTTTCTTTACTTTCTTGTCTCAATTATATAGTCTTGTTTTTTTATTAAGAATATTTTGTTTTGTTTATTTACTAATATATCCTTATTTCTTTACTACTTCAAATAATAATTTTACTACTAATTATTGATTTTTAAATGAGGGTAAATTAGGAAAGTATTTGGCAAAAAATATTTTTTCAATAATATTAAATAAGATTTCTTAATTCGTGTGAAAAACAAAACAAGTATATATAAATTAGATGGATAGATCAACTCTGACTGTACACAATGTAATAAAATTGTGTACTACTAATTATATCAACGTTAGAGGTGTTTGGCCTAGCCCGCCATCCCTCTAAATGCCCCGTGAGGACCATTTGTGGACTTGACATGACTCGTAATTTTCCATTGAACTGGTGGCAATCGAACCGAACGACTCGTCGGCTCATACGTAGCTGCTCACGGGCCACTTTAACGAGCCCGAGCACGAGCCGAGCAGGCCGCCGCTCGGTTCGTTTTTGACGAGCTGCTCGTCTATTTTTTAAAAAACGAGCCCGAGCACGAGCCGAGCAGGCCGCCTGCTCGGTTCGTTTTTGACGAGTTGCTCGTCTATTTTTTTAAAAAAAATTAAATGTAAGGATAGTTTAAAAAAAATCAAAAAAGACGAGTCTGAGCTTGAGTAGCTCGGCTCGGCTCGCTACAGTACGAGCTCGTGGGTAACGAGTCGAGCCAAGCCAACTCTGCTCGTTTGCCAACTCTATTCATGTGCAGTAGCTCGCAAACCACACAGGAAAGGTAAACCGTATTAGGTAAGTGTGGTGCGATGGGCTCTAAAGAAGAAGTGTTGACATGAGATTCGAACTCGTTATTTTAGCATTTGTATAGCCCTTTCGAAATAATATCACATTTATTCATGTGACCTTCGTGAAGTAAGCCAACATTTGGAAGATGAATGATGAGCAACGTGGATTAGCGTTGTTACTTTGCCAATGTAATTTGACGTAAGCCATTCGTTACATTCAATCCGTAGACCATGGCTCGCTCCAGAAGTGTAGACTAACATTCCTAGGGGTTGTCTACAATCACCCATTATGATGGATTCTAGTTGGATTCCAACTCTTCTCTACCCATATAGATGTAGACATAATTAGATACAATATATAAAAAAGCATGATTTGATTTATTCCATAATTTTATATTCAATCGTGGTTATTCTGCATACTAAACACGTCAAAATCGTAGTTTGACTGAATTAACTCGTGTTTAAATTTCTTAACCACCCCACGTATGTCATCACACACTATACCTTCTCAAATAAGTGAGACGGTGATTAATGTGCTAAAAACTTAAATCGAAATAAATAAACGAGTGATGTTAAGACTCGAGTTTTGAAACGTTTATCCTCTAATATCTCGTTAGTTTAAATTATTTTATTTTATCTCAGTCGAAACAAATTCAATTTAAATTATGTATTAAACACATTGTGTGGTGTTTTGTCGTATGTGTGGTTGGAAGGGTTAGGTTTGACAAGTGGCACATTGACTGATTGACCCCCAAACCCAATGGGCACATGCCATTAATTTGCAAAAACTTTCAAACACAAATCCTTGTTGTATTGATAAAGATATATCCTTTTCGCTTTTAAATTGCATTCAATATTGACAACATAAATAAATCGACAACAACAAAAATTGTTAGACCATTCATATATGTATACCCAACCAGCCCTTTTTCCTTGGTCTACGGGGTTACACGTGCGCTTGCTCAAGAGTTTTTGGTCATATGTTTTCAAATATTGATAAGCTATATATTGTCAATTCATATTGTTAAAATTTGTGGCTTCATGCAATTTATGATGACGGTGTTCAACGGAGGACCACATAATTATATGTATGTTGGTCAAGATTCGGATTACAGTTGTACTGCATGTACCTAGAGTATGTGAAGGGTCAAATTTTATATCGCTTAAAGACAGAAATAATAATCAATATATAACTTTTGCACTATTTTCGTTAACCTTCATGTTTCGTAACCCAAAATGTCAATATCGTATCAGAGTTCAAAAAACACATACAAGTCTAAACCTTAAACGAGCAATCGAATTTTACGATTGGTGTCTAAGAACAACCTATCATCTTGAAAATATGTTAAAAGACAAAATTTCACACTTCTTGATTATATAAATGAAGATATTTTAAGATGAATTATCTGAATCTCGAGTAGATGTTGCTATCTTTGTAGGTTTATTTTCTTGTTCTCACATGCATCCATGTGATTTCAATTAAGGCAGACACACTTTTTCTCATAGGCCAACAGGCAATTCGTTTGGCAATTAAGCTAGTCAATTTCAATTTAAAGAGGCCATTTAATCTGCCCTTCAATATTTACCTGGCTCTTGGACTTCTGATGATTGATTCCCCCTAAAGGCGCTCATTCTTGTGGCATACATCCAATCCAAACCACCATTTTAAGATAAAATTATGTATATCGATATGAGGACATAGTAAAATTTATCAAACGTTCTGAACCAAATACTCTTAACGTGCAACGCGTGTAATAATGCTACTTTTGAATAATGACACCATTTTGTATTATTTTAAAGTGAAATGGCGGTGAAGGTATCTATCCTTTTAAATTTGTGCAAATTGATCATCAATTTTCAAATTTTCTCTTATTTTACATTAAAATCATTTGTGTTTCTCTCTCTCACTAATACAACCACAAGTCACGGGGGAAGTAATCAATAAAAAATCTCAACACATCAGTAGTTTGACACTATTTCTGCTTTGTTGCATTATAAGAATAATATATTTGGTCTTACTAATATTGAGCACGATCTACGAGACACTGAAGTCCATTGCATTCAATTGTATTGTAAATGTAGCTTAGTGTAGTGTGTGTATGTATAGTTGGAGGGTTGGGTTTGGTGAGTTGCAACAATAAGCACATCATGTGCTATTCTAGCACATTGACCCCAATGGCCATATGCCATTAATTTGCGAAATTTCCAAGCCCAAATCCTTGCTGTTATGATAATGAATTATATAACCTTTAGCTTTTAAATTGCATTCACTATTGACAACATAAACAAATCGACAACAACAAATTTGTTTGATCATAATATGTAAACTCAACCAGCCCTTTTTCCTTCGTCCACGGGGTTACACATGCGCTTGCTCAAGAGGGGTTTTTTTTTTCCCCCTTCCAAGATTTATTATGCCAATGTCAATTCATATTGTTAGTGTTTGGGCTTTAAGCAATTAATGATGATGGTCTTCAATGGATGAAATTGCGTAATTTACCAACTAAGTTTTACCTTACGTGTGGAATTATACAATTAACAAGCAATATTGATGGTTAAACAAACAGTCCAATTATTTTAAATTGAATTGTCGCAATTTGTAATAAGAAAGCAATAAATAACACCAATATTAATGACGGGGAAGCCCAACTGGGTAAAAACTACGAGGCTAAGTCAGTTACCTCCACTATAAACAATACAGATTTATAGTAAGATGCTATCTAGCCAACTCAACTAAACTTCCCGATCTAATTCTTGTAATCTCCAAGATTAGCTGAACCCACCAGCTCTCGATCTTCTACAATTGTCTCTTTCAAGTGGAATTCCAAGAACTCCACGTTCTTGTGTTTTTTATGCACTTGTAGTCCAACTTCTCTCAACCTCCAGCAGCCTCTGAAACTCAACTAAGAAAGTACCTTCCTAAAGGTGGTTAGGAAGTAGGTGTTTTGGATTCAATGGATTCGATGTTTTTTCCCCAATTTGTGGTTGTATCAATACATGAACAAGCTCTTGAATCTTCAAAGAATAATATGGAAGTGTTATAGAAAAGAGACACAATGAACAACCACACCAAATTTCGTGCATATGCTCGGGTATTTATAGGAGAGGGTAATTATGTTGAATGAATCGGAAAAAATATTTCAAAACAACAAATTAAGGTTTTTCGAAACGACTTGTCACTCGAATGATAAGTTGGCGACAGGCGAGCGACACAATGTGGCTCGAGCGAGATCTCGACGACGGCGGATGACATTATTTCTGTTTTTGTCTCTCGAGCGACAACTGGACGAGAAGTTAGCAAAAATGCGATGTCGTGAATTAGAGTTTTTCAGATCGACCTGTCGCTAGAGCGATAAGCAGTGAGCCACATATTGTTACTCGAGCGAGGGCTCAGGGCAGGGGGCGACATTGTTTTCGTTTTTGTCGTTCGAATGCCAAGTGGACGAGAAACTAGCGAAAAATGCGGCGCCGTATTTCTCATATTTTCATGCTCAAACCCTAGACCTCATAATCTAACTTGTACAAATTGCACCATACACTACAACAAAAATAGTTTTTTACGACATATGTTTACGGTGTGCAATTGACGCATGCTGTAAAAANCGCCGTATTTCTCATATTTTCATGCTCAAACCCTAGACCTCATAATCTAACTTGTACAAATTGCACCATACACTACAACAAAAATAGTTTTTTACGACATATGTTTACGGTGTGCAATTGACGCATGCTGTAAAAAATGACTTTTTACGGCATGCAAAAAATGTGTGCTGTAAATGATCAATTGCATAAAGTATTTACGGCGTACATTCTTTGCAAGCCGTAAAAAGTCGCTTTTTACGGCGTGCATTTAATGCATGCCGTAAAAAACCCTTTTTTCATTATTTACGGCGTGCACAAATGCATGCCGTAAAAAATCCATTTTTCATTATTTATGGAAAATCTCATTTTTCACTATTTACGGCATGCATTTGTGCATGCCGTAAAAATTCATTTTTTCGTTATTTACGGCATGCACAAATGCACGTCGTAAAGAGGTTTTTACGGCATGCAATGTATGCCGTAAAAAGTACATTTTGTTGTAGTGATAGGTTCTTCACTTTTACAACATGTTACAAATTAGTCATTTTGTCCACAGAATCGCCAACACTAAAAACTTAAAAAACTCCCAATTTGACATTTACACTGTTTCAATATGTTATTCAGTAGGAAAAATAAATAAAAAATCTAAACTACCCAAGTTTCTTCAAATTGATGTCTCTTGCATTCCTTGTTAAACATGTTTCCTGAAATTCACAACTCAAATAAAAGTACGTGATACAGGAAAATATCGATTAAACACATGATACCAAAACTAGCTAGATTGAGAAGTAACACTAATGTTAAATCCAAACACCAACAAAATCATTAGCGTCATAAAAACATTAAAAACTCAACCAACCAAACATTATGATGACGGTGTTCAACGAAGGACCACATAATTATATGCTTGTTGGTCAGGATTCGGAGTACAGTTCTCTTGTACCTATATTATGTGAAGAGTAAAATTGTATATCGCTTAAAGACATAAATAATAATCAATATACAACTCTTGCACTATCTTCGTTAACAGCATTAACCTTTCATGTTTCGGAACCCAAAATGTCAATATCGTATTAGAGTTCAAAAAACTTAGACGAGTCTAAGCCTTAAACGGGCAATCAAATTTTACGATTGGTGTCTAAGAACAACCTATCATCTTGAAAATATGTTAAAGATAAAATTTCACACTTCTTAATTATATAAATGAAGATATTTTAAGATGAATTTTTTGAATCTCGAGTAGATGTTGCTATCTTTGTAGGTTTATTTTCTTGTTCTCACATGCATCCATGTGATTTCAATTAAGGCAGCCACACTTTTTCTCATAGGCCAACAGCCAATTCGTGTGGCAATTAAGCTAGTCAATTTCAATATAAAGAGGCCATTTAATCTGCCCTTCAATATTTACCTTGCTCTTGGACTTCTAATGATTGATTCCCCCTAAAGGTGCTCATTCTTTTGGCATTATGCAATTAAATGCTATATAATGACATACATCCAATTCAAACCACCATTTAAAGATAAAATTATGTATATCAATGTGAGGACATAGTAAGATTTATAAACGTTTTGAACCAAATACTCTTAACGTGCAACACATGTAATAAGGATACTGTTGAATAATGATACCATTTTGTATTATTTTAAAGTGAGATTAGTGGTGGCAATCGAGCCAAGCGGGCATAGTAAGATTTATTAAACGTTTTGAACCAAATACTCTTAACGTGCAACACATGTAATAAGGATATTGTTGAATAATGATACCATTTTGTATTATTTAAAAGTGAGATTAGTGGTGGCAATCGAGCCGAGCGGCTCATCGCTCGTACTGTAGAAGCCCACGAGCCGCTTGGGCTCGTCAAAAAAGAGCCCCCGAGCACTAGCCGAGCCTACTTGGCTCGTCAAATTGACGAGCAGCTCGTCGAGCGGCTCGTTTAGGCGAACCCATGAGCTGGCTCGTGGGCTCGCCTATTTTTGCATAATTTATTAAAAAAAATAAAAATTTAAAGGCTGAATATTAGGTTTAGTAATATAAAAAAAAAAAAAAATTCGAGCCGACGATCCGAGCTTAAGCTTGGCTTGTTTTGGACGAGCTCAGGCATGAGTCGAGCTCGTCCAAAACCCAACGAGCCGAGCCTAAGTTCGGCTCGTGCGAGTACGAGCCGAGCCTAAGTTCGACTCGTGCGAGTACGAGCCGAGCTCATGTGGGTATGGGCCGAGCCGGCTTAGCTCGGCCCATTGCCACCAAGTGAGATGGTGGTGAATGTATCTATCTATTTATTTTCGTGCAAATTCATCATCAATTTTCAAATTTTCTCTTATTTTACATTAAAATCGTTTGTGTCCATCTCTCTTACTAATACAGCCACAAGTCACAAGGACTTTATAAAGCAGTAATCAATAACAAATCTCAACACATCAGTAATTTGACACTATTTTTTGTTTTGTTGCATTATAAGAATAATATATTTGGTCATACATTGAGCACCGATCTACGAGACACTGAAGTCCATCGCATTCAATTGTATTGTAAATGTAGCTTAGTGTGCAGTGTGTGTGGTTGGAGGGTTGGGTTTGGTAAGTTGCAACAATAAGCACATCATGTGCTATTCTAGCACATTGACCCCAATAGCCATATGCCATTAATTTTGCAAAAACTTCCAAGCCCAAATCCTTGCTGTTATGATAAAGAATTATACTCTCTCCATACCAATTATATAGGTTTGTTTAGTTTTTTACATGGATTAAGAAAGTTTCTTTAATGTTATTGAAAAAATAATTTTTGTCAAGATTTTTCCTAATTTATCCTTATTTAATTTTAGTATGTAAAACTAAATTATTGTTGGAATTAATAAAGAATTTGAAGAAGAAAAAATGAGAGTTGTTTTGGTCATACATTGAGCACCGATCTATGAGACACTGAAGTTTATTGCATTCAATTGTATTGTAAATGTAGCTTAGTGTAGTGTGTGAATGTATGGTTGGAGGGTTGGGTTTGGTAAGTTGCAACAATAAGCACATCATGTGCTATTCTAGCACATTGACCCCAATAGCCATATGCCATTAATTTTGCAAAAACTTCCAAGCCCAAACCCTTGTTGTTATGATAAAGAATTATACTCCCTCCGTCCCAATTATATAGGTTTGTTTAGTTTTTTACATGGATTAAGAAAGTTACTTTAATGTTATTGAAAAAATAATTTTTGTCAAGATTTTTCCTAATTTATCCT
>CAIGRS010218305.1:0-11935 GCA_903798395.1 Fraxinus floribunda | reverse complement strand
AACTAATAATATATAATTGTTTAAGCTTTCAATTTAATTTGTTTAAAAAAATTAAAAGGGGATGAGATAATTGGAATCGAACTTGATTAAAAATTGGTCCATTTTTTATTTATTTATTATTTGTCAAAACATTAAAAGAAATGGGATAAGTGAAAGGAATCAAACCCATTTCATCTCACATGGAGAGCGGAGACTCAACCATTTGAGCCACATTGTTTATCACGTGACGTTCATGCTAAAAAAACCTCTATTTATTGGTTAAAAATTGGTACATGTTTTTTATTGATTTAATACTTGTCAAAACATCAAAAAAAAAAAAAAAATGAATGATAGCGAAAGGACTGGGACTGGGTCCTTTCGCATGGAAAGTAAGCATCCAGCCATTTAAACTACATTGCTTATCTCACAATAGCTATGTACTAAAATTTATATATACTTAATATAAAATCTTTCTTTAATCTTTTTTCTCAACAGATCCAACGGCCGCTCCGACCTATCAGGTGTTGGATCCGCCCCTGTTTGTATGCCCATTTTGTATTTTCTACCAAAATAACTAAAAGAGAAAAATATCATTAAGATGTCAAAGATGAATACTCGTTGTTCGACCACGTCTGAACTCGATTGTTTCACATTCTTCATGTTAAAATGTGAAGCTAAACATGGACTCTATGTTGATTTTGAGTAATTTTTAAATCATCTAAGTCAATGTTCTAAAAAACTAATAAGCAATGATTTTTCCAACCTTCCATGAAAGGCACCACCAAAAAATAATCAAAATTGCTGGATAATTTTATTCTTTTTAAATTAATCGGTTCGAAAATAACTTATAACTTTTAAGTGAAGTACAATAACCATTTAAATAATTAGAAAATAATAAAATGAAAAAGAATTAAACGGCCTAGATTTTCTTATCGACATGTCGGTGTAACTCCTACTAGACGTCACATGATTCCATACCCTAATTAAATGGTATTAATTGCTCTGTATTCTGATTTATTTTATTTAATTAGTAATGACATTTTTATGGGTTTTAAAGATGATAACCTAGATTAAGAAAAGATAATTAAATAAAGCATTGTACAGAAATAACCAGACCCGGCTTTAACCCAATTTGTATTTTCTACCAAAATAATTAGAAGAGGAAATATCGTTTAAATGTCAAAGCGTAACTCGATTTTGTCTGGACCCAATACAATGCACATTTCTCTTCTTAACATATGAGGCCAACACGGCCTTTTTGGTAGAGTCTAGCCATCAAATTTTGGATTAATCTATGTGTACATAATGTACACATAAATGTTCACATAATGTGAGTGGGGTGGAGCCCACGATACTGTAGCATGGATCTCACTTTGCTCACATTTATATATACATAGTATGGCTCTCAAATTTTTACCTTTGTAGTTTTTTTGTTACTTTCAGTAAGAATTTACATATAAAAAGATAGATCACGATGACGGAGATCCATGCATGTTACGACTAAGGATGCATATATACAAAGAATAATCTAACGTGTGGTCTTTTATGAAAAAAGAAATAATAGCCAAAAATACCCTTTGAGACAACTTCCATCGAGTGTTAATGAAATAAATGAGTCAATCATTATAGTATATTAATATATTTATTCATAATTTAATTTTATTATTTATATAATTTTAGTTCAATTTTACTAAATTCGTAAGGCAAAAATGCAGTAGTGGTCATCAACATAGTATTCGAATGGCAAATTGGTTCATGACCATTAAAAACGAGCAAGATCGAGCAACAAATTAACAGGGTTTTAAAAGTTTCTATAATTGAGGACTAATTTGCTCAATTTTAAAGGTTACCAACTTGCTATCAGTGACAATAAGTAAGGGACCAATAATGCAATCTTCTCAAATAGTAAAGGTATTTATGGCATTTTATTTTCATTGATCAAATTACAAAATAAATAAATTATTTATTTTCACAACTATAAAACAAGCAATATATTACAAAATTGTTTCCATTTTTTTATTCTTTTGTTTTTACCTACGAATCTTAAATAATGAATTAAAATATGATAAAATATGGTCTTAGAAAAACAACAAAAAATAAATAAATCACATGATTAAGAACCCTAGTTAATTGTCATTAATTGCTCCATATTTGATTTTTTTTTTTTTTGCTTATTACTTTAATTAGTAAATAAATTCTTTATGGCTTTGAAAAAAAGTTAACCTAGATCAAGAAAAGATAATCAAATAAAGCATTAGACAAAAATAACTAGACCAAGACTTGACCAATTTTGTATTTTCTAACAAAATAACTAGTAGCGGAAATATCGTCAGAGACAAATCCTAGTAGAACGACATTTTCTGAACCCAAAACGATGCACGTTTTTCTTTTATAAATTCAGGAGGGGGAAGGGGATGGTTGAGATCGAACATCCACCTTCTATGTGTGAACTTTCCACTTGTTTTATCATACGAGTATCAACGTAATTTTTAGGTTGAGTCGAACAACTACCGTTTATCCTTTTATAGGTTTTTTTTGTGACTTTCAATAAGGAATTATTTACAAAAGGAGATTTTACGTTGGTGGACATCCAAGCATATTTCAACTATGTTTGCACCTCCATTCAATTTTACATAGTCGTATAATGAATAATTTTTCTATTGCTCGTTAAAATTAATTATTTCGAAAATAACTTATAAGTCAAGTACATTAATCATTTAATTAATTAAAAATAATAATAAGACGTAAGTAATTGAACGGCCTAGATTTCCTTATAAGTATGATGGTAACATCATCCACATCCATATATATGCGAGCCGACCACAACATTTTGTCCCCAACATGACAAATACATAAAACATTCCAAAATTCATATAAAAAAGGTGTGCTAAAATACCATTTTGATGTGAAAGAATTTTTATTCTTGATCAGACGTACCCAAGAATCCATATCTTTCTCCTTTTCTTTTTTATTATCCAACAAAAGTTTAACGTATCAAATATAATTTGTTGATAACTTTTTGCAATGTGTTTAGAAATTCGCATCTAAACTCGACTTGAAAACACGAGAACAAACATAGAATGGTCAAGCATCTAACACTATTCATAGTAAAGACAACTTGTACAAGAATATTTTGTTGTAGGGGAGGATTTGAATAACGTATATGCCTGTTAAAAAAACATTTGATTATGAAGTGATAGACAAGACGTTAAGTATTATTTGACAGTTCTTACCATGAATCGATCATGTTACGTTTACACATGTTATTTTTTAACATCACATATTCTCAAATTTTCAAATAACTCATAATTCATAAATCATAAAATATCCAAAACAACATTTAAACAATAAAAACCAACAAATTTACAAAAAATCGAAGAAGAGAACGACCGGAGTCAAGCCCAGCGAGACGACGACAAGCTGCTAGAGGGAGAAGATCGGAGGCCGCGTCCGACTTCTAGAGGCAAGTTGTAGCTGGAGCCTGGAGTGGGAATTTGGTTTGGACAGTAGGGCCAAATTATATTTACGGTTGTAACTAATTGCAATTGTTTTAAATGTATATTTGTTTTGTATAATATTTCTATTCGGCCATTAGAAAAAAAAATTTGCCCAACATGAAAAGCTCACTATTTATTAAAAAAAAAAAAATGGCCCAACACAATTACTCGGTCCTTCTTCCTTCTGAATTCGTACCGGTTTTACCGTACATGAGATAAGAGGATAAATTATGTGCTCAATTGCAAAATACTAGGTCATTGTTTGGTACTTATTATTTTCAAACTACTTTTTTCTCTTTGTAATTTTTAGCCAAACAATTTCCAATAAAATAATATTATACGCAAATTCAAAACTTTTTCTTATTTTTTAACCACACGTTCTCTAACAAAATATTATTCCAAAATGCATTTTGAATTAAAAAAAGAAAGGGGGGGGGGGGGCTCAGAGGTGCTAGACGTGTAAGAAAAGAGTGATGCAATTAAATTTATGATTTGTTTTGAACAATATGAATAGTTCAATGTACCAAAATATTGAGCCCCTCTTTGATTCCCATTAAAAATAGTTTTTTTTTTTTTGATAAATGAGTTTTGGAATATTGATTTTTTTTTTTAAGAATGTGNGTGATGCAATTAAATTTATGATTTGTTTTGAACAATATGAATAGTTCAATGTACCAAAATATTGAGCCCCTCTTTGATTCCCATTAAAAATAGTTTTTTTTTTTTTGATAAATGAGTTTTGGAATATTGATTTTTTTTTTTAAGAATGTGTGGTTAAAAATTAGGAAAAATTTCGAGTTCACTTGCAAAATACTTTATTATGAGAATATGTGATTGAAAATGAGTTTTAGAAAAAAGAGTTTTTAAAGAATGATAGATAAAAAGGGGTTGGATAAGATGAATATTCCATTTTTAAAAGAGGACTCTAACAACGTATTAGTTCATTAAAGAAATATTTGAATATGCAATGACTTGACAAGATTTAAAAGAGGACTCTAACAACGTATTAGTTTCAACATTTAAATTCACATTTTCTATCTCTTGTGTGAGCCCCAATAACGACTATTTTTCATTCTCATTCTACAATAATTTAGCTCAAACAGGGGCTTAATATGGAAACAAATCTTGATCAAGGTTAAAATTAAATAAGAAAGGATTATTTAAAAAAAAAAAAATTATTTAAACGTAATAAGAAAGTAAATCATAACTTCGAGTAGAAACATCTTTTACTTATTTATAAGGTACTTTCAATTTAACCAATGTAAAAAAATTGGATTAAGATATTAACCTTCTAAGAAAGTATCACAAGCTCCACTTAGAACGTGTTTCGCTGAGCTTAAAAAATTATTTACAAGTTCATTTACCTTTAAGCAGTGTCTAAAAAAAGCGACGCTAGGCGCGAAACGGCCCCATCTTTTATTATTATTATTATTATTATTTGCTTTTTAAAAAAAAAAAAAAAAATTTCGTGCCTAGTCGTACCTATGCACTATTTTCTTATGCTTTTCAACTTCATTTTTTTTTTAGCTTTTTTACGCTTTAATTATTAGATGATTTTAAGATTGATTTAAAATTTAAAATAAGAAAACGTTTTTTTACACATAGACCTCATCTAGTTCGAAAGTTGGCATCTACACATCTCCAAATTAACTTTACGCTTTTGGAACACTGCCTATAAGTAAGTTTAAAAAATTACTTAACCCAATTTGGTTTAGATAAAAATGAATTATTGAATTTAGTTTATATTTTAATCTATTTCTTTAGCTGAATTTTGCTCATGAAGAAAGAATTGCTTTTTAAATAAGTTTTTTCATTTAAAAGAAGGCAAAAGTAACAAGATCACAATTTGTTCGTAAAGAAGTTCATAAAGATAAATGTTTGTGCACGAATATGTCTACAATATCCTCACTTCACTACCTGTATGGGAGTTGAGATCTTCAGTCCAAAATTGGTTGTCCAATTTACTGTCAATCCACTGATTCATTAACATGTCACTTTAAATTAATATGTCTAACTTTTCTCTCACTGTCACTTGTGCTTAAAAACATGTGCAAAATGACGTGTTAATAAATTATTGGTGGATAGCAAATTGAACAATCAATTTTGAACAACAGATCTTAACTCCCTGCACGGGCTAGATGCTACATGTACCCTTCTACCTTTTACTCTGGAACTCTCAATTCTAACCACCGTGAAAATTTTTGATCAAGAATTTAACCAAGGTTGGTTAATTCTTCTTAATCCTCCTCTATATAAATGCTCTCACATACCGCTTGTCTCTTCACTTCACTTCCCTCAACTCCCACTCCCTCTCTATATTTATCACTGTGAACTGCCCACTACCTACGAAAAAAACTCTCATTTTGCAGCCAGTAAACCTCTGAAAAGAACTGAAAACTAAAAGAAATGGCGTCTGAGTACAGTTTTCTACTTGTTCCTTCAATACTTGTGTTGAACTTTGAGGTTTTTCTGTGTGTTCTTTCATTTCTTGCTTTATTTGCCTTCTGGCTGACCCCCGGTGGGCTTGCATGGGCAATTTCTAAGGCCCGAGCCCGAGCCAGAGCCGCCATTCCCGGCCCTTCTGGTCTGCCGGTTCTGGGCTTGGTTTTCGCCTTCACTGGCTCTCTTACTCATAGAGTTCTGTGGAAGCTTGCTTTGAGATTTCAGGCTACTCGTCTAATGGCTTTCTCTGTTGGGCTCACACGTTTTGTCATCTCAAGCCATACCGAGACAGCCAAGGAGATTTTGAACAGTTCTGCCTTTGCTGATAGGCCTGTTAAAGAGTCTGCCTATGAGCTTCTGTTCCACAGAGCAATGGGTTTTGCCCCTTACGGAGATTACTGGAGGAATTTGAGGAGAATTTCAGCTACACATTTGTTCTGTCCCAAGAGAATAGCCTGTTTTGGTAACTTCAGAAATGAAATAGGCCTCAAAATAGTGAACGAAATTAAGCTTTCCATGGAAAAAAATGGTAAAATAGAGGTAAAAAAGACTCTTCATTTTGGGTCCTTAAACAATGTGATGATGACTGTTTTTGGTAAGCGCTATGAATTCAACACTGAAAATGATCAAAATGGATTGTTGCTTGAGAGTTTAGTGAGTGAAGGCTATGAATTGCTTGGGAAATTCAACTGGACTGATCATTTTCCTCTTCTTGGCTGGCTTGATATACAAGGAGTGAGAAAAAGATGCAGAAATTTAGTGGCTAAGGTTAACATCTTTGTAGGAAAAATTATTGAAGAACACAGGCTGAAGAGGACAGACAATGGAGAGTTAGCAGATTCCGATGATTTTGTTGATGTTTTGCTTGACTTGGAGAAGGAAAACATGCTGTCTGATTCAGACATGATTGCTGTTCTTTGGGTAATTTTTACGATTTAATGTTTTTTTATATAAATGCATGCGTTTGTATAATCCTTTAATTTTCTTTCATTTAATTGTGGGTTTGGTTTATTTTGGTATATTTTCGTATAAATTTGCCATAATTTGGAGTTACAATCTGTACACTTGTAACTTGCTCTTAAATTTCTCTTTATGGATATGAATAGATATGGGAATCCGAATAATTTTTGTTGGCACACTTTAGCTTGCTGATAGTAACACTGATATTTTCCACTCTACGTCCCATCCTGTCTAGTTCTGTGTCTTGCATTGTTCAGTCGGCATACCAAACTTAAATATTTTTTATTTTTTTTGTTACAGGAAATGATTTTTAGAGGGACTGATACTGTGGCCATTCTTTTGGAATGGATACTGGCTAGAATGGTTCTTCATCCTGATATTCAAGCCAAGGCTCAATTTGAACTTGACACTATGGTTGGGACTAATAGAACAGTGACTGATTCGGATCTCCCTAAACTGCCCTATCTTCTAGCTATTGTTAAAGAAACTCTAAGGGTGCACCCTCCTGGTCCCCTCCTTTCGTGGGCCCGTCTTGCGATTCACGATACTCATGTGGGACACCACTTTGTCCCTGCTGGCACTACGGCCATGGTTAACATGTGGGCCATTACGCACGACGAAAAGGTCTGGTCCGAGCCTAATGCTTTTCACCCCGAAAGGTTTCTTGATGAGGATGTTGCCATCATGGGGTCTGATCTGAGGTTGGCACCTTTCGGTTCCGGGAGGAGGGTTTGCCCCGGTAAGACGATGGGCCTTGCTACAGTCCACCTCTGGCTAGCTCAATTGCTTCAGAAGTTCCAGTGGGTGGCTTCGGATAATGGACTCGATTTAGCCGAATGCCTCAACTTGTCAATGGAGATGAAGCAGCCATTGGTGTGCAAAGCTATTCCAAGGATTTCTTGAAAGAAGTTTGCGAATGTCTTAAGTGTTTTGGTGGATTGGTGTGTTACATTTCATATGGTGGGATGTTACTTTGTTCATAGTTATTAGCAGTATTCTATGAAAGACAGTTTAGCTTTACTATGTTAAAATTTTAAAAAATCACAAAAAAAGGGGCCTTTGCTATGTTAACAAGAAATTAAGATTTGGTGAGTTTTTGTTTAGGGTTTGTAGTGAATCTGTCTGGTTAGAAGTCTCATGCATTGTACACAGCTTTTCTATGAGGGAAACCAATGCAATATGAGTTATCTTATATTATCTAACAATTTCAATGTCCAATTTAAGTTCATGTACATTGTATTCATAATTTTGGCTTATTTGTTCATTCGAAAAAATTTGGAACCATGGACGGAAGATAATGAGACGAAGAAATCGCGGTAATTGGCCCCGAGCCCTCCTCCATCCTTATCATACAATTCCATCAATTTTCCTAGTTGTTTTTGCCCAAATATGTTAAAAATTTTGTTGTGAAAATGTACAATGTTTGGGAAGATTTACCATGTGAAACCAAATGGAACATAACTATATTTATATATATTAGGAGAAACTCCAACACCGCATTATTTTGTCTAAATTTTATGGCTAAGCTAATTGCATTTACTTTAAGGATCATGCTATACGTACTGCATCTTTTACCTACTATTTACAATGGAATGTGGACCACATTGTTGGAACTTTTAAATACACACGGGCATTGCGCATTATGTGAAAGGGTGTAATGCATTATGTACAACACATTATATACAAATGGATTAACTCTTACTTTAATTGTTAAAATGAATGAACATTCTTGACTTTAAAATTGAGCGACTTTATGACCTTTTATCCAAATTTTGCTGCATTGTAGTCCATGTTTGACAATTATTATTTCAAAACTCTCTATGCTACACACTTATTTTCAATCACACATTCACGCAATAAAATATTTTGCACGTAAATCCAAATATTTTCCCTACTTTTTACCACACACTCCAAAAATATATTATTCAAAATTTTGTTTTTGCCAAATAATGTCGGTTTAATAAACCATGCACATGCAATTTTAAGGTACAATTAAAAAACAATAATTATAAGTTGAACCTTTGTGTTTGAATTAGTTAAACCTATGTTTTTCATTTTATTTATTTAATCTTTACGTTTATTGAAAAATAAAATTGCTTTTTTACGTCTAATGTATTCCTTGACCCAGTAAAATTGTTTAAATGTGGCGTCAACTTTTCCTTTGTCAAGCAATAATGCTAAACGTACACTCCTTCATTTATAATATTGACTTTAACATTATCTTTATTTTTTATTTGTACATAATAGATTACCCCATCTCACATAATGTGTGAGGCCTACATATATTTAAAAATTTCGACAATGTGGTCTCCATCCTCATTGTGAGTAGTAGGTAAAAGATTCGGGTAATTTTTTTAAACTTGTGGATAAGAATTTTTTTTTTAAACTATCCAATAGTGTTTTGCCATGTGACACAATGTAAAATATGATGTAAAAGATGATGTATATATAGCACGATTGTACATTAAGAAGCATTAATTATTAACCTAATACTCTCTCCATCTCATAAAAATAAGCTTACTTTTTTTTTTTCCCAAACTATATGTCACTTTCTTTGTTAAGAGTACCCATTTCATTGAGTTTTCTAATATATCACTATTTATTGTGTTTTGCTATCAAAACATATGAGCTACTGATATTTAAATCATTATTTAATCATTTTAATGTAGGGTTAAATTAGCAAAAAAAAAATGCAAGGAAATTTTATATTTTTAATTATATTAATTACATTTTCTTAATTAGTATAAAACTAGAAACAAACTTATTTTTAAGGAACAAAATGATTATTCTACATTCAAATCAATTACAACTAGGAAACCATGAGTATATCAACTTTCATTTTCTAATTACTCCATATATGATAGAGATGACAACGGGATAAGGTTCAGGGCGGCTCCCTCTCCCCCACGCGGGCCAGCCCTGTTTATTTTATTTATTTATTTATTTTCAAAAATTTCAAGTTATTTTTTTTAATTTATAGTTAATTATTTTTTTTATTCTTCACCCCCGCCCCGCAAAGCAGGAAAAAAAAAACCCCATTTTTATTAGATACAATTAAACTATAATTTATATAATTTCTTTTGCCTTTCTTTTTACTCTCTTTATTCTCCCACATATACTTTGTGCTCTATTCCCCTCACGCATTTTTGAATGGAAGAAATAAAGCAAACTAAGATTCTCTTTTAGGGACATGGATTATTAAGACAGATTTTATTTTTTTCCTTTTTTTTATTACCATGTATAGAACTTGGCATGATTGAGGAATAAGAACCTAAGCCCAACAATGATATGGCTTTTGTGGGGACGCAAATCCTCTTTTCAAGAATATTTAAATTTAGTTATACATGAAAGCAAAAGCTTCTCTCCTTTTAGTTTTACTCACCTGCATTGGCATTTGAATATCCCTAAGCTTTCAATTTTTACTGTTTTTATCAATTAATAAATCAACACAACTTGATTTGCCTAATCTTTTTCCCAATCACCCTCATCTTCACTAATATTATTTTTCTAAGTTCTAACTAATGTGCCAACCGCGTACTCATACTATTAGTAGCTTGTTTTCAAAAGTATACTAGATCACAATCGATAAAAAAATAAAAAAAATATTCTTTTTCATTGTATTACGCATATGCGTACTAACAGTGACGGACCCAGCACCCGGCGAGCCCCGGCAGCCGCCCGTGTTGGATCCGTTGGAACAATTTTTTTTTCTTTTGGACAATGAACAAATGTTTTAATTATATATCTGGTAAATTCCTTTGTTTCTATTAATACCTTGTAGCTCACTTGGCCAGAACTTGTATATGTACTCAGGAGGTCTCAGTTTTGAATCTTTTTGCCAATATTTTAGTTTAATATGTTTAAATCTACAATTTTTGCCAAAAGAAATGGATTAAGGGGGAAGGGTTTCAAACCCATGACCCCTCCTTTAGGATATTGGAGGCTTGATCATTGTGGCACTGACGGAATTTGACATTAATTTCACCAAAACTATATATGTCACATATTAGCGCTTAAATGCAATTATAAAGATTTTTTGAATCTTTATAATTCAAAAATGAAGATTTTGAATCAGCTATTCAGTAAGAATGAATCTAAGGCTTTAGGTGAAGATTTTTTGAGGGACCTAACACCTGAATAAAATAAGCTTTGAGTGATAATCGAACCAATTGAAATTTGGGAAAAAAGATTAAACATCGTATATCGATGAACACCATCTCAAGAATCAAGATCATATTCCATTTTAATTTCCAATTCATTCATGAATTTGCCAAAATAATTAATACATATGAAGAATCTTTCAACCCGAGATAATGATAGGCTAATTTTAGTTCTAATTCCTCACTTGACTATGCCTAAACTCTTACGATCGCTAATGGTCAACGTCCGTCCGGACTGAACTTAGATCCTGGGTCCGCCACTGTGTACTAATCATATTCATGTACTTTTGGGTTTACTAGTTACAATATTATGCGCATGTTATGATAAAGAATTTATACTTTATATATTTTGTCTAATTGAGCTGAGCTAAAATTACTTAAAGGCAATATAACAACTCAAATAAAAGAAGTAGACTAAAGTCCATAGTGAAAAGGGTAAATAACACATTGTAAGTAAAGCTGATCATCCCTATCTTTTCAGTTTTAACATTTGGACTCTCAGATAAAACTTTCTTTGTGCAAAAGGTTCTTTTCATTTATTTTCTCCATTAAAACATTGTAAATGGCTAATTGATTCTCGCCCTTAAATAAAAAAATATATATAAAAAAAAGAATATAAAAAAATAGTTGCAGCTAGAGTTCCAAGATTTTTAAAAAGTACAAATGAATTTTATGTAAAACAATTGAAAAAATACTAACAAAAAAATATATTTCAACTTCCCAATTAATCTCATCTACCCCTTACCCTTAACCCTACTCCCATTCCTATCCTCCTCCACCACCAATATAATTAAAAAGACAATTTAAAGTGCCACCGGGGCAAATTCGAGTTGGTGGAATAATTGCATTTGTGGGCTTGCAACTCCAGGATAGAGAGTTCGAATCCTGAAGGCAGCA
>CAIGRS010218290.1:0-12247 GCA_903798395.1 Fraxinus floribunda | reverse complement strand
TGTGGTTCCGAGACTTCCGTTTCCTCTGACCAAGTATAAAGAGTTAGTTACACATGATAGATATGAGGAAAATAGAGAAAATAGGTTGGAGACGTTATGGTGTGTTTTAGGGTTCCAAGGTCATGTTAAAAGTTGTTTCCATAAGTGGTTGAATCAATTTAGGAAATTGAAAATTCACGTCAATAATTACTACAATGCGACCGCAAGGTTATAAACCATGCAATCACATGGTTATGTAGTTTCCAACCTCCCAATTCTCGGTAAAAGGGTGGGCGACCGCAAGGTTGTAAACCATGCGATTGCATGGCTTTGTCATTTTTTCTGCCAGAAAGCTTTCAATATTTTAGCTATAACTTATTCTATCAATGTCCAATTAAGGTGATTCAAGATACGTTGGAAATATAACTCAAAGGGCTACAACTTTTCTTTAGAAACTATCTTCGAATTCGATCGTTTTCTATATCAAACATTGGTCTCAATATGAGGCTGAAAATCGATGCAAAACTTTTCAGGTTGAAAGTTGATATGTGATAATGTATTGGCTATATTTCATCCCTTTGACTCCTTTCTTCATACAATTGACCTCTAACACTCTCAAACTTCATCGTGAGGTTCGATACAACTTTTGAATATTTGTACTTTAGTTCCCGAACTTACGCTTTCTTTCATTTTGGTCATTTTCCCCTTATTTCTTCCAAATTACGCCATATCCATCGAATTGCCACCTAAATCAAAATATGAGAATGTTAAATACATTTAGGCATAAAATAGTCATATGAGCACATTAAATATAGATGTAAAATGTGTATTTTACATTCCTATCACCAAGCTCTTAATGGTGGTAACTCATTTTCTATCCCTTATTTTCTTTTTGAGTTGTTTTTGTAGATTTTAGTTTTACTTTTACATTTTTAGCTAGGGTTGCATTTTTTAGCTTTGAGGTAAATTATAGAATGCTACATAAGCAGTCAACCCAACATATCCGATGTAAGTAAAAAATGCAATGCATGTATCACTAATCGAGTGTAGCGTGTTAAATTGATTTCTAGTTCAATAGTCTCATTCAAAATCAAACATGTTTTTCAGTTTTATTACATTTTTGGAAACTTGGCTCATGGGCCATGGTCGAACTTTGTCAAGTTTCCTTTTGAGCATATAGCTTTAGGTGAGAAGGATTATACGTTCGCATTTTATATTAAAAGACATGATTAGGACATAACGGAAGGGGAAATGAAAGCCTGAATATATTCAAACATGAAATTCTCATTCCCGTTTTTATCAACACCTAAATTTTGATTTAACCCGAAATTTCTTTGGATTTCAATTATGACGGGTTCTTGTTAGCTTCATATCTGAAATTTATGTAGTTCGACTCAAGATACACCTAGAGAATAGGTGTAAATGCAGAATTAAAAATTGTAATTAACCAGCAACAACTCACTAATTAATTATCTTTAGATGGTTAAGCATACAGTCTAAACGCTTTGCCAGTCAAAAAAACACGCAGAATGTTCACGGACTTTGGGGTTGACCTATTTTACTTCAGGCGCATCAGTCAAAATCCACTATAAACTGTCGAACTTACAGTCCGTCAGACAAGACGACTGTACAAACTTTCTGACCTCCCGACTGAAGTTAATGCATTTATCTTGGATTGCATGCCGCGCAACAACTCTTAACTGAGATTCTAATAGCCCTCTTGGATTGCATTCCCTTGCACCAACTCCTGACTACAATCGACATGCCTCTTGGATTGCGTGCTCATGCACCAACTCATTGACTGCAATATGAAAGCCCTCATAGATTCTCTAATCCCTAGCTTTGTGGATTCGTATATCTCCTGTGGATTCTTGAAGAACTCCATATTTCTCTGTAAGCTTGGTACTTGGATTAACTGGAACTGGTGTTTTCTCCGCTAAATATAATCAAATCAATGAAGGTTGAAGTCTNAAGCCCTCATAGATTCTCTAATCCCTAGCTTTGTGGATTCGTATATCTCCTGTGGATTCTTGAAGAACTCCATATTTCTCTGTAAGCTTGGTACTTGGATTAACTGGAACTGGTGTTTTCTCCGCTAAATATAATCAAATCAATGAAGGTTGAAGTCTCTCAAGGAATTGAAAGATGAAAAGATGAAGCTCTCAAGTTCTCTCTATGTTTCAACCTCCTAATTTACGTTTTGTGGCGTTCTGGTATTTATATGATAGGGTTAGAGTTGAATGGGCTGGATAAAAAGCCTTGAAATCGCGATTAAAAAATTCACGGCTAACCCTATCGCTCGAGCGAGAGCTCAGCGACAGTAGAACGATAGCTTGTCACTCGAGCGAGGACCCGACGATAGTCTAGCAAAAATGTTTCTATTTCTGCCGCTCGAGCGAAGTCCTGTGACAGTCTAGAGCGCTATTTTTTGTCCTCTTTTAAAGCTCAAACCCTAGAACCTATACAACTCAGATACGAAAATTACAACCTACTCCTTGACTTTTATAACCTATCCAATTTAGTCTTTTTATTCACAGACTTGCCAATTACATCATAAACTATCAAAACCTAACAAGCTCCCCATTTGGCATTCTATGACAAAACTACAATCTAAAGTCAAGGTAGCAGTGAAAAAATTACAAACTCAATAGCTGACACTACAAACACTAACTGTCTTGATTGAATTCTGATTTTCCTTCATCAAAACTTGTTTCCTGAAATTGATAACTCCAATACATAGTGTAAAACGTATATGAAACAGTAACAAGTGTAAAAGCAATTCAAGCAGTTAATCCAAGTAGTTATAACACATAACACATTATTTCAGTTTCATACCATAAGCTAAATTAAGACGTAATATCAATGCAACTCAACAACACCAAAACGAAACATTGATACTACTTAATCTAGCAATACTGAAATTATTATTTAATGCCTTTGATTCAAGAATTTTAGATACATTATGTCAAGTCAAAAAATATAATATACATCCAAAAATATCTACTCCATTATCAAAAATATATTACTCTCCATTTTTGTCAAAAAATGACAAGGGACCAAGAATTAACATACAATAACCCAAAAATGTAGTATTAGCATGCATAAGTATGAGCAATTGACCGTAACCCTTCCCACGTACGTGACTCAAGTTAACATGGAGTAAAATATATAAGTAACACATATGTGTAAAGTGTCACTAATCCTCTGGTAGTAGGACTCCAAACCTTAATTTTGTGAGAAATAACTTGCTAAACACCACTGCTAATAAGGGTGTTCCTCTATTTATAAAAGTCAAACCAAGTAAAGCACATTAGAACTTATACACAAAAGCTCATTTTGTATGGATAATTTCTTTTCTCCCCCTGACTTTTAGCATATTTTATTTTCGCATCTTTCAATATTTTAAGATCATAATTATTTTTCACATTTTAAGTGCAGGCTCCTCCATTAAATGACTAAAATGACCCATGTAGCGAGCTTTAAACTTGTTAACCCAAGTCAGTTGACCATAGACACTAGATTATGAGAAACCTCGTAGGCTTAATTGCTCAAGTTAAATAGGCTCCGAAGACGAACATAAGATATTGAGCTTTTTATTATCGAGGATAAACTTGAGCTTAGGCCTAATAAACAAGGTCAATTTATGTTCAAAGTCACCTTACTAACATATGATTGCTCTCACAAATCTCACACACGCGGTAGAGTCCCACTAACTATATCATAATGTGGGTAGTGCAGATGATAAATGAAGATACCTACACTAAGTACTCCATAAATAACATAAGCCAGCAATGAAAACTATGTTACAGCTCATCGATTAAACCCATACTTGATTACAACCAACAAAATCAAGTGCATTATATATTATACTGTCAAAACAATGTCCTGTATTTTTGTTTTTTCAATTTTCCACTTTTTTTTTGTTTTTAATTTAAAGCATGAATGCACTAAGCACACAAAAAAAATGTCAAACACGCAAAAATAAAAGTAAAAGTAAATAATAATAAATATAAAAAAAATATGTATGAGTTTTTCATAGAAAACAAATAAACAAATATAATGTATGTATAAATCAATGTCTCACAATGATAAAGTACAAGCATGCACCAAAAATACCTAATCAGTTAGGTATGCAAATGCTCTTACCTTTAAGAGTACCGCAATCTATTTCAAAATCTTTCAGATCACTTTTCTTCACCCCAAACTTGTCTAATGACAAGAATATTCCCAAGCATCCGTGCCATTAATCAATTGACTCACATGATTAGCAAGAAAGTCAATCTGAACAACAAACTCATGATTCTTATTTCTATTTAAGCTCCGATTACTATTTCTATTCAGGAAATGACGATATATAGGCCTTATATGCCCTAACTCACCGCAATGAAAACATGTATGGAAAAACGTAGGACCAAATGTATGTGATTACTGGTGTCTATTCCTAGGTTGGCGGGTCTTAGGTGTCTAGTAGGTCTCTGTCCTATATATCCCTTATTCTTAGGTTCAGGTTTAGACACATGTTTAAGATGGTCAATACCATGGACAAATATGGTATTTGTTGTACTAGTAACATCACGATCATTTTTATTGTATCCCATACGTCCCTTATCACCAGTAGACTTGCTCATTCCCAGAATATTATCTATCTTCTTAAAACCACTAAAAAATGCAAGAACTTGAGACTTGGAATACTCTAGAACGCTCAAAAGATTTTTAACCTGAATTTCTAAAGTTTCCTTTTTAACTGTCAGCTCATTAGTTCTCCTAGAGGTCTTTTCAAGCTTACTAGTGAGATTTCTAATCTGAGTATCTAAAGATTCATTTATGGATTTCAACTCACTCAAAGATAAGGTAGATTCCTGGATGTACACTGAGTTTCTCATTTTTCCTTAAGTTTCGTGACTCTCGTACTTAAGACTTTATTTTTAGTTAGAATCTTAAGACTCTCCTCATAAATCTTATCATAAGCCTCATGGATATCTTCATTACTATCAGAATCTTCCTCACTATCAGAATCTTTACCACTACTTATGTTCTCAGCATTCTCTCTTCCCTTATCAGATTCATTCCTAATTCTAGCAGTAAAGACAATATATTTTCCACTTTCATCACGAGTGAATTTCTCACTCTGATTGTCCGAATCAGACTCGTCATTGGTGTGAGTAGCATTCATAGCCTTATCTGGATTTTTCCTACTGCTAGGGAACTCACTTTTAAAGTGGCCAAAACCTCTACAATTATGACACCTCAGAGTATGTAAGGTTAATAACTTATCGTTTGTAGGTATAGCTAATGTAAGTTCATAAGTCTGGAGAGATTCAACCAACTCTTCAATCTTAATGGAATTTAAGTCCTTACTCTCTCCTCTATTACCATGACTTTAGGTCTTAACCTTTCTGGTAGGGATGAAGTATTCTGACTATCTTAGGCTCCGAGATTCTCTCACCTAGGATGAAGCTAGAATTTACTATGTTATTTAAGGTCGCATAAAAATCATCAAAATATTCATCTTCTTTCATCCGAGTTTCTTCAAACCTAGTGGTTAACATATGCAATTTAGAGTTCTCAACCGCCTGAGTTCCCTTATGTGTAGACTGTAGAATATTCCAAACCTCTTTGTCTACCTCACACATAGAAACTCGTCTAAATTCTTCTAGGATACTACCATAAATAAGGCATGTAAGGCTTTACTGTTCTAGTTACATTCATCTAAATTCACTCTAGTCTAATTAGAAACAAAGGTGGGGATTATTTCATTATTAACCGTAGAACTAGGTGCAACCCAACCATTCACAACATTAAGCCAAATATGCTCATTCATTGATTTTAAAAAGGCTATCATCCTAACCTTCCAGTAGGCATAATTACTGTCATCAAAATATAAAGGGACAGATAATGTATTACTTATCTAGATAATATGGGTCAAGGAACAAATTTGGGCTCTGACACCAATTAAAATTTACGCAGTTACCCAAACTACACCTAGAGGGGGTTGAATAGGTGTAAATGCAAAATTAAAAACTGTAATTAACCGGCAACAAGTCACTAATTAATTATCTCTAGATGATTAAGCATATAGTCCAATTACTCTATGTCTGAATACCGCAGAATATGAAAACAATAAATAAAGCAATAAAAAACACGCGGAATGTTAACGGAGAAACTCCAACGAGGTAAAATTTCTAGGCTCTTTGCCAATCAAAATTCACTATAAGCGATCGAACTTACAATCCATTAGACAAGACGACGACATGAACTTTCTGACCTCCTAACTGAAGTTAATACAGGTAACCACTTCTAATGAAGATTCTGACAGCCTTCCTAGATTGCCTGCCCTTGCACCAACTCCTGACTACAATCTAACAGCCCTCTTAGATTGCTCGCTCTGGCACCAACTCCTTAATTGCAATATCAAAGCCCTCTTAGATTCTCCTGTGGATTCTTGAAGAGCTTCGCATTCCTTAGTAAGCTTGGTATTTGGATTAACTGAAACTAATGTTTTCTCCGCTAAGTATAATAAAATCAATGAAGGTTGAAGTCTGTCAATGAATTGGAAGATCAAAAGATGATGCTCTCAGTAAGAGTTTTTGAAATAGATTGTTGAATATTTTTTATTGTGCTGTGGACTAAGGATGTGGGGACGAATTATATAGATTATATGAAGAATTGTGGTTTCTTTTGTTATGTTTAAATTTTGGGTTGTAAGTTTGCTTCAATGTTGTTATTCTAGGCTAAACTTTCTTCCACCTGCCACATGTTTAACATAATACTTCAACGAATTTTCTTAGTTCTTTGATAGGACATAGGATAGTAGTTGAATTGATTGATTTAGTGGTAAATAGGTATGAATTTGGGGCACAGTTACATGTTTTTGATACCTTTATTCATTCATATATGTGGTTGAGAATATTGAGTACAAGGACTAAACAATATGATGTTTCTTTCTTAGGTACTTAACACGAGCTCACAACATGTTTCCCTAAATGAAGAAGTCAGCAAAAAAATACAAATGCTTGAGATCTACTGTTCATTTAGGAATAGGTGGCTGCGACCCTATATGAACAAAGCTCAAGCTACATGTACACATTGGTTTACACTTTGTTTTGCATCCATGTGAGTTGGTAGATTTCGATACATTGGTTTTAACAATACATTTTTTAATCAATGGCTAAGTTGTTGACACATAGGAGGTGTCATCATATGGGTATACAAGTAGCTTTATCTTATGAACAATCTGGACATCCATCCAGTTATCCACTAGATGACACTGTCATTCTTGAAGACATCATAAGGGATTATGTAATTACGTTTATTCGTTATCTCTAACATTGTCCCCAACATTCATTTGACTACCATCCGCAAGGTTTGTGCTAGGTTGATTTATTTGTTTTCAAAGAAACATTGTAACGAGTGCTCAATTCAAATGTATTGCAATTAATATCAAGATTCAAATTAAAATATCTCATAAGATAAAGGTCTTGAGTTTGAATCCAAAATGACGCGAAAAAAATCGTGAGGTATAAGATCTCCCAAAGAGGATAGTACGTCATACCAAGATTCAAATTAAATCTCTTATAACTCAGAGATCTTCAGTTCAAATCTTGTGGACACAAAAGAAATCCATAAAAGGTAAGATGGACACAAGTTCTTCCAGAGTGAACGGTACATATAAATCAATACACGAACGCGAAGCCTAGGTCATTATAGGCATCCTCGAAATCTTGAAAAATCACATCCTTGATTTTGTTCATACGGCCGTCAAGCAAACCTACCAAAAAGGTAAACTCATTTTAAGATGTTTCAAAGTAGCAAGTGTGTCGATAGAGGATACCGAACTTTATACTAGTGTCATTATCTTCATCAAAAAATTCACCCTAAAAAATTCAATTGCTTAGGCTCACTAAGTTAATGTTGTACAAGAAGCATGAAAAAGCATGAAGAAGTTGGTAAGGTAGAAGACAAGCCTATAAGCATAAGGCTCGAGTAGGAGTGAATTTTGGGTTGGATATTTGGGCACTTCGGAAGCTCCATTAGGGCAAATATGCTAATAATGCCCAACAATTCATTCAGCTTGACACCATACAAAAGCTAATTTTGGGAAACCAAAAGGTCTATTCTAGATAATAGTGAGAGAACATCATTGTAAGGCACGGGATCTCCAGGCTTTTATGAGAACGTAGCACACATACAATTGATGTATTTGCTCGTTTGGAAGATTTCTTTCGAAACCTAAATCTTCCGATAGACTACTCCATCCTCAATGACAAACATCCCTAGGGAGTCTGCTATCTTTTTTTTTTCGTTTAGCTTTAACATTGAGGATAACGTTGTTGATTGTTTGAGGGGGTGTCAAAATATGTTCGTTTTGCATTGAGTTGTTAGGTGTCGAGTTGAGTATGTTAGTATTTACTGCTTTATTTGCATCCTATATATAAATGAAAAAATAAGAAAAAGTTGAAAAAAATTTAAAATATATCTTTTTCATTTGTGTTTTAAATTAGTTTGATATTCTGAATGCCAAGATCATTTTTGGATTGAGTGAGTTGGTATCTAACAAATTGGCAAGTGTGACTTGAATATGTATTAAGTTCATGAGTTACATTATCCTATGTAAAATTCGTTGAACACTTTTGGTAAGTTTTATGTTGTATTGGAAATTCTTTAGGCAAAATGATTATTATAAATAAAAGGATTGTTATAAAAGAATTGTAAAAGTTAAGGAGTCTTTTGGAAGGTTGTATAGAAAAACTAGGAGTCTTTGTGTTCGAGTATGAAATATGAAGAAGTTGTCGGATTTACGTTAGTATGTCGCCTAGCTAATACTCAAGTGGACAAAATAGAATCATTGTCACCCGCCTATCACTCGAACAACAAACATGTCGCTAGCCTAGCCCTGGAGTGACGGTGCTTTTCGAGAAATCCTAGTTTGCAATTTTCAAGGGTTCTATCTATCTTATACTACCTAAATACCTCTTATTATAAATACTCAATGCCCATTACATTTTTGTGGCTTGTCATTATAATACATTCTCATAACATCATTCAAGGATCTAAGAAAATATCCAAATATTGATATTGAATCTTTGATTTTTGAGATCAATCAACCACAAGTTGGGAAAAACATAAAATTCAAATAATCCAAAACACCCACTTCCTAGATATAATCAAGAAGATACATTCTCAATAGTTTTCAGAGGTTACTAAAAATTGAGGGATGTTGGACCAGAAGTACCTGAAGAGTACAAGAACAAATTGTTCTTGGTGATCCACAAGAGAAAGACAACTCCAGAAGATTAAGAGATGGTGAGGACAAAACACGTACTAGCGGGTCTTGGAGATTACAGGAATTAGATCAATGAGTCTAGTTGGTTTTCTAGACTGGACCATACTGTAAGTTCTTATTATCTATGGTGGAAATTACTAGATTTGTCCCAAAGTTTTTACCCAGATAAGAGTTTTCTCCGTCAACAAGTCTTGTGTTATTTACTGCTTTAATTATTATTGTGGTAATTTAACATTGGATAAACTTGACTTGATTGACTAAGCATCTAGAACAATTAAAAAATGACTTGTTGCTTTTATTTGGTTATTTTAATTCTGCGTTATTCACATATTCACTCCCTCTAGGTGATTTTAGGGTCGAACTACTAACTTTCAAGTGATATCATAGCCCAAAATTCGATTCCTAAGCCTAGTTTTCTAGATGAGTAGTTCATTGTCTCTTCCACCATATTTTGATGGAAGTAATTATGGATATTGAAAAGTTAGAATGAGAGCATTCTTGAAATCGATGAATGATCGTATTTGGTTGGAGTGTAGTAAATGGTTAGATTGTCCCTTCTAACACCATTAATGATTTTGTCACCCCACTACTATAGTAAATTGGTAGAAGACTAATTTAGATGAATGTAATTGGAATAGTAAGGCTTTGCATGCTTTATTTATGGTTGTGTCACCAAAAGAATTTAGGTGTGTGTCTATGTGTGAGGTTGCTATAGAGGTTTGGGATATTTTAAAGATCATACATGAGGGAACTCAGGTTATTAAGAATTTTAAGTTACAGATGTTAACTACTAGGTTTGAATAGATTATGATAAAGGATGATGAGACCTTCGATGACTTCTATGAAAGCTTGAATGACATAATGAGGTGGGAGAATTCTTGAGCCTGAGATTGTCAGAAAAATCTTTAGATCCTTACTTAAGAGATTTAGTTCCAAAATCACGACTGTAGAGGAGAGTAAGGAAATAGATGCTATTGAGGTTGAAGAATTGGTTGGATCTCTCCAAACTTATGAACTAACATTAGTTAAACCTAAGAAAGATAAGTCTTTAGCCTTGAACACTATTAGGGATGATTATCATGATTCTTCTGATCCAAAATCACTTAATAATGAAGAAATAACCTACTTTGTTAAGAATTTTCAAAGAATGTTTAGAAATAGTGACATAAAGGAGACCCAAGTGAGTTTAGGAAAAAAAAAAATATACACTATAAGATGTTATAAATGTCAAGATTTTGACCACTATAGAAGTGAGTACCTTAATAGTAAGAGAAATCAGGGTAAAGTATGAATACAACTCTCACATATGACAAGTCTAGCTCGGATACTCAAAGTGAGAGGTCCACTCATGATAAGAATGAGAAGTTCATGGCCTTCATTGCTAGGATTAAGAGTGAATCTGATAAGGACATTGAAGGGGTTGAGGAAGTAGATAGTGGTGATCACTTTAAGGAAGAGATTCTTAAGGCTTATCAACAATTATTTGAGAAGAATCTTAAGTTAAGAGGGTAGATAAAGTAGTGCTTAAGAAGATCAATAAGCTTTAGCTAGATAGAGAAAAACTTGTAGCTGGCCTTCAGGAGTTTACCTTGTGCCTCAATAAACTAGATACTGTGAATCAATCCCTAGAGTCTAAGATTAAGAATCTTATAGGTGAACTTGAGAAGTCTTCTAGGAGAGTTAATAAGAGTTAATAAGCAAACCATTGAGAATGATAAATTAGAAATCTAGGTTAAGAACCTTCTGAGCGAAATTGAACATTCTAAGCCTCAACTTGCATTTTCTAGTGGCTCTGAGAAGCTTGATAATCTTTTAAGGATGAACAAGCTTTCTGGTAACACGATTCGTCTAGGTTATGATAATTCTACGTTATGATAATTCTAATTCTCATGATGCTAGCACTTCCAAAACTACATTTGTCCCTCCTGCTAGTAAGACTCAAAATGTAGGTAATCCATTGGACTGCATAGGATGTTTCCAAATATAAATCAATTTCAGAAACCACGTAGATTTGGTCATAGATTTATTCTTATATGTAACACCCCGAAAATTTTAAAAATAGTAATTAATTATTTTACATGTCATATTTTTATTATTTTGAAAAGTTGAGGGACTAAAGTGATATATGTATTAACTTCAAATTTTGGGCTAAGTTTATAGATATTATTAAAGCGACTAAAAATATATCAATATGGGTCTCATTAGATAGCTCGTAATTAATCATGCGAATTAAGCTCGAGAAAAAGCTAATTCGGATAAGTTAGTCTCAAGATATTGAAGTTCAAAGAAATTGTAATTTTTTTATTTATCTATTTATTTTAAATCAAAGTAAATTGGGATGAGGATAGCCATGTGTATGGATGTGTGATAATTATTATTTTCTTTGTCTTTTTATAATTCTATTTAAAGTCAAATTGCCATCACTATCACTTATTAGGATTAAAACCACCTTTTTGTTGTGTTAGTATCTTGTACACTTGTCATCTTATGATTGGTTTACTAAAAATTCAATTCTTATCAAATTAGATAAATACGATTTTCCATCCCAATTTTATCATGACACAACCACTATATTATTCAATTATAAATAGTGTGCAATTGTCCCACAATTAACCACCAAAGAAATTTTGCATGACAGCTTTCATATAAAGCAGCTGTAAATTTCTAATATATTTTTTCAAATGCTCGTTTGATCAGTCAAGGTAAGATACGTTTATGCAAGTGATTCATTTTCCTGTACTTTTATGTTCAGTAATTTATGCATTATTAGCTAGTGGACCTTCGGGTTCAACCTAATGAAATGTGAAATCTTTCGGGAATTCAAAATGAGAAATGATGGGTATCTCGCTTGGTCACCGATATACTTCGTAAAAATAAATGTGATATGAATTGTCTATGTTATTGTTATATATTTGCGTATGGAAATTGCACGTATCTTACTTGGTGTTTTTTTAAAATACTCACTCTTACAATTTTTTACAAGCT
>CAIGRS010218262.1:0-18228 GCA_903798395.1 Fraxinus floribunda | reverse complement strand
TCTAAATACAAGTTTATTTGAAAATAGATGACATAGATGAAATTGAAACAGGTGCAAGGAAGAAAATGTAAAAATGTAAAAAATAAAATAATCGCCCGTGTCTCCGTGCGTGCATGAATTTTTTTTATTTTTTATTTTATTTTACATTGAGATACATAATACATATTCTTATTTTTTTTTATATGCAATGTGCTAATAACTATATTATAATAAGATGTATGTAAAAAAAAATTTCTATATTTTATCACTACTATATAAAAAAAGGGGCAAAACATCGCGATTTTCGGAATCATTTTTTCCCACAAGAGGGCCCTGTCCTCTCAGCCTTAGCGACCTGACCGGTCGTTCGATCATCGCTTAAGGCGTTGCCCCCGAACCCTAAGAGGGGGTGCTGCCTCCTCGACCCCAATGACCTAATCAGTGAGGTCGGTCACCGCCATTGCGAGGAGGGGGCAGCGACCCCCGTGACCTAACCGGTTAAGTTGATCATCGTTTGTGGGTTGCCCCGAACCCCATCCCATCGACTGTAACCCCGGTGTTGCCCCCGCTACTCTGTGTGTTTTAATGTCGCTGTACTAATGTTATCCTTCTTATTAACATATTTATTAACATCTTCACTGAGCCGATATTCATCTGTTTTGATTTATATTGATTGTTTATAATGAATAATTTCCTTTTTTTTTTTGTTTCTAACTTTTATTTTTGTATTTTTCGTTGAAACTTTTAAGTTTTCTATTGAAAAAGTTTTGCTAAATAAGATTTAATTAGTGATGTCTCCAAAAATAATCGAAAATCAATCAACACTATTACGTAGTCAATTATACTACAGCACGTGTCTTGCACGTGGGTATCACTAGTTTTTTTTTTATAAAAGAGAGTGATCAATTTTTTTTAAAGATGAATTTATGTGAAAATTTATATTAAAATTTTTATGATTAAAAATAAGAAATTTTAAAGAATATTCCATTATTTTCCTCGTCAGTTAAAGCAGCACAGAGCCACGGACTTGCACAAAGTTCTCCCAGATCTCTCTGGATCTAAAGCTATACATACGTACTCTCTATTCAATTTCTCATTCCATTTTTGGATGAAAGTTTAGGCTAAATTTCATCGCCAAATATATAGGAAAAATCCCATTTTCCAGCTATATTTTTGAGAATCTTTAGCTCTTATTATTCTGTAAGCCATCAAAGATTCCATTTAATAATTATAAAATTAAGTTATTTACAGTTTCTTGAACCATCCCCCTTCTTTTTCTCTGCTTCGGCATCAAATCCGAGGCTTAAACTTGATACTGATTTCTTGTTTTTGTTTAAATTTATCTATTTTGGGAATTTTCTGAAGTTTCATAGGTTTTTTTATCCAAAAAGTTTTGAGTCTTGAGTTGGAAAGTCGACATTTTGTGGCTGTGTTGTGATCTAACCTTTGTTGATTGCTAATATTGATTCATTGTTTAGATGCTTTCTGGATAAATATGCAGCCCGATCAGAGAAAAAAGGTATTAAAGTTTTCAGTTATTCACATATTATCTAATACAAATAAATGTGGTATTTTGTATTATGTGAATAGTTTGAATTCTTGACGTTTTTACTTTATTTTTCAAGCTCAGACCCCAATAGAAAAAAATATTTGATTTGAAAATGAGATTTGTGACTTTTCAGATATCAGGGTTGAATTTATTTCCCTTTGTATTTAAGAGTTACAGCAAACTAGGGGGAATTAGGGAATTGATATGTATTGGTTGTAATTTTTTGAGGTAATTCTATGTTTTAGTTGTCTGGTTGCAGGTCTTTTTTTACTGAGATTTTTTCCCCTAAAGAACACTCTTAGATCAGTGATTATATCAATATAATAGTTGCATCGATTTTGGTAAGAAATTACTCAAATCTTCTGTAAATTGTAATGACTAACTTTTATTTTCTTTATTTTTCTCTGTGTTACTACACTGAGACGAATGCTTTTTAGTTGGATTTTGTAATGGATGATTAAGTTTACAAGAGAATGTTGAAAATAGGTTCACGTGGTTGAGAAATAAAATTGTGCCATTTTAGTTGGAAGACTGTGTGTCAAGGTGGATCTGTAATGGTTGATGTTAATATATACTGGTTTGGGGATGGTTGCTTTTTCTATGTTGGCAGATACTGAAAATAACTTGTCGTCCTGTTAACATATTATTGAACCTGTTATATAATCAAATGTTAATAAAATGGTATATCATTATGTGATGGTGCAGGGGTCTGTGGATGTAGATTTCTTCACACAATATGGTGAAGGAAGCAGATATAGAATTGAGGAAGTGATTGGTAAAGGTAGTTACGGAGTTGTCTGCTCTGCATACGACACTCATCTTGGGGAAAAAGTTGCAATTAAAAAGATAAATGACATCTTTGAGCATGTCTCTGATGCAACACGTATACTTCGGGAGATTAAACTTCTTAGGCTTCTTCGTCATCCAGACATTGTGGAAATCAAGCATATTTTACTGCCTCCTTCTAGAAGGGAATTCAAGGATATATATGTAGTTTTCGAGCTAATGGAATCCGATCTCCACCAGGTCATTAAAGCGAATGATGATTTGACTCCCGAACATTACCAATTCTTTCTTTATCAGCTTCTTCGAGGCATGAAGTACATACACACAGGTTTTGATTGCCACAATTTTGTTATGGACCCTTTTTGATATTTAGATTACAATTCAAGCTCCTCTATAAACATTATGTATGCTAAAATATACTTTTTGTAAATAGTTCTTGAATTGTAGGTGTCATTGTTTCATCAGCTCTCTTAAATGCTTTTCTTTTCTGCAGCAAATGTTTTCCACCGTGATTTGAAGCCCAAAAATATTTTAGCAAATGCTGACTGCAAACTTAAGATCTGTGACTTTGGCTTGGCAAGAGTAGCCTTTAATGACACTCCGACCGCTATATTTTGGACGGTATGTTTCTTTTCTTTAATTTTCTCAGGAACTGTTTCATTTTCATGCTTCACCTGATTAAATTGGTTGCACTTTTTTGCATAAAGATCATGTGATCTTAATATTTATCATGCTATTCTTTAACATTGTTGTAGGACTATGTTGCAACAAGATGGTATCGGGCTCCAGAATTGTGTGGATCATTTTTCTCGAAGGTGCAAGCTCTTCCTCTTTCTCTTTCTCTTCATATTATGATGTGTAGAAAGAATTGATTTCCATAGCTTCCTTGTGCTGAAAAAGTATTTCATTCCAGTGTGTTACTTTTGTTCTTTTTTTGCAGTATACACCTGCAATTGATATATGGAGCATTGGTTGCATATTTGCTGAACTCTTGACAGGAAAACCTCTTTTTCCTGGAAAAAATGTGGTTCATCAATTAGATCTCATGACCGATGTGTTGGGTACTCCGCCACCAGAAACCATTGCAAGGGTGTGTGCTTGTGATAGTTCATAGGAAAGAAACATAAATTCAAACTAAAGCTTTTTTGTTTGTTTGTTAACTTATTAATTCATATGACAGATAAGAAATGAAAAAGCCAGGAGATACTTAAGCAGCTTGCGAAAGAAGAAGCCCATTCCTTTCTCTCATAAGTTTCCAAATGCCGACCCCCTTGCCTTACGCTTATTAGAAAGGATGCTTGCCTTTGATCCTAAGGATCGACCTTCTGCGGAAGAGGTATAAGAGGTTATTGACATAACATTAGCTTGTCTTTTTGTAATCCTGATCTCTAGCAGTGAAGTGTTATGAGCTTTCAGGCTCTTGCGGATCCATACTTCAGGAACTTGGCCAAAGTTGAGAGAGAACCTTCTGCACAACCGGTGACAAAAATGGAATTTGAGTTTGAAAGGCGAAGGATAACCAAGGATGATGTGAGAGAGTTAATATACCGGGAGATTCTTGAATATCATCCTAAAATGTTGAAAGAATTCTTAGAGGGAGCTGAACCTACAGGCTTCATGTATCCGAGGTATTGTTGTCAATAGATGATTTGAATACAAATAATCAAATATACATGTTTAGTAGCACTAGCTCTTTTTTTCTATATCTGTTTTATTGCATTAACTTTTTATAGTCACCTTTAGGGAACATGATAGGAATTATTTTAACTGTAATGAATTTTAAGATCGTCCTATTTTATGTGAAGGTCCTGATTTCTGGGTTTTGTGGCTTTCTGCAAATGCTCAAAAGGATATAGTTTGGTGCGTACAAGATAATCCAATATGTTCTGTAACCATAGAAGATCTCACTTGTAGGGATGGCAATGGGACGGGACTGGACGGGACGGGGTCGGGGTCCGGGTCGGGGGCAACCTCCCCCGCCTTGTTAACCGTTTAGTGCAAAGCGGGGGCCCTTGCCCCGTTTACTACCCTGTTTAAATTTTTTTTTGATAATTTATTTTATTGCCCCCATTCATTAGACTAAAACAAATAATTTTAGTTGTTATTTTCTATTAGAACAAATGAAATTTCATGAAATTTTCCATTTAAAGTATTGAATTATAAAAAAAAAAAAAATTGAAAAAAAAAATTAAACAGGGCGGGGCGAGGCACTCGTTACCCGTCCCCACCTCGAACCCTCTTGGGCACCGCCCCGACCCGAATACCCAATTAAGCTGGTATTCCCGCGGGTATCGGGTTTGTCAGGTTTTTTTTGCTATCCCTACTCTCCTGTCCCTCCTCTCTGGAATTAGTTTGAGAACTAAAATTTGAGCTTGTAAAGACAAAGTTGGTCCTGCTTCGTGTAATAGGCACTTATGTACTGTTAGTATCCATACACAGATGGTTGTGATTACATACGAAGAAAGGCATACAAATTGTAACATCATTCGTTGTATTCGATTGAGTAAGCTACAATTTTAGAACTAACTGTCAAGCATAATCTCAGATGTACTGAAGTTGGAGTCATACTAAGATGTTTAGATAATTGTAGAACACTTCTTTTAATTAGCTTTGTATGTACCACCATATTAGGTTTACAAAATTTGTGGTGAATTGGGATGCATGTACTTATTTATATTTTTGTTTTATGCATCAGAAATTATAGCAACTCCTCTTGATTCTCTCATTTTCCTCTGCTTCTTTGCGTCTTTTTTTTCTTTTCTCCCTTGTTTGCTTCATTATGTTCATTCTTATAGCATGCTCCTAAGGTGGATTGGCTAGCACTTAAGAAAGAACAAGAAGTTAAAATCTTGATCATTATAATGTACATTCCAGCCCAAAGCCTACCAATCACATATTTTTGAGATTCTGATTTGGTAGCATGCTTGATCAACTTATCTTCCGATCAGGGTCCTAAAACATCATGTTACTTGTGTTTATCTTACCCATGTAACATGATTATTCAATGTTATTGCCTCTTCATTTGCAGTGCTGTCGACAAATTTAAGAAGCAATTTGCATATTTGGAAGAGCATTACGGAAATGGAACTACTGCTCCACCTGAGAGACAGCATTCATCATCTTTGCCCAGGTAAACTTCAACTGTTTTAACTGTTACATATCCTTGCTATGTATTACTGTTGAATAAGATGAGGAATCGGCCATTATGAGTATTTTACCATCATACTGGCGACTTAAAGGCTCTCGTGCAGGCCATCTGTATTACATTCAGATAATTCGACACAGAATTTGGCTGGCATCTCAAATGATTTATCCAAGTGTTCCATTAAAGAAGTTGAGAAGCCGCAGGGGGACCGGGTGTCTGGAGTTCCAAGATTTCCTCTCCAAGTTCCTCAAAATATCCCAGGTGTGTAATTTACACCGAATATCAACTCAATATGGGAAATTATTGTTTTTTATTCTTTTAGGTTTCGTTTGGTGCACATTATTAGACTATAAAATGAATTTTGTATAAAATTGTAATGGATATTAGGTAGAGGGTATTGGCGTAGATTAACGTGGATAATATCTTTTGATTTTTCATGTCAAAAGAATGTTATTTACTATTATGTTTCTTATCTTTCCTAAACCTATCTCCAACCTCCATGTTATATGTTATAGAGTTGATAGTGCTAATGATTCTCTTTTGAATGAAAAAAAAAAAAATACTATCTACCTTAATCCATCATAATACCATCTACATACTCCTATCTGTTATAATTTTATATTATTCCTTGTACAGCCTAATCTGGTGTGCCAAATATAGTAGCACTATTGTGTAATCGATCCATACTTTGTTTGAGTTTCTTGCTTGAGTGCCTATGGTACCATGGAATGAAGACATTGAGCTTTCATTGGTTGTCATTTGCTCACTAATTCCTGTTTGGCATCCAAAAAAATATAAGAAAAATAGTTACACGAACAAGGTGCCAAATGCTCCTACGTAGGTAAAGAGTGAATTTAATATATAAAGTTGCTGTATATGGTTTTTAAAAATTAGATAAAAAAATCAAAGTCATCAGTGTTCATTTTTCTCGTTTATTTCTAATAGCTGTCCCCTTTCACAGTAGGGGGTGCTGCAAGGCCCGGGAAGGTCGTCGGCTCTGTTTTACGTTACAACAATAGTGCAGCAGCCACAGCAGAGGCCAATGAACAGAGAAAAATGGTTAGGAATCCTGCAATGCCTGCACAGTATATTGTTCCCAGCTCGTCTTACCCAAGAAAATACCCGGGCTGTAAGAATGAAAAGGTAGATGGTACTGAAGGATCCAATGGGGTCCAGCCAAAACCTGACATGTACATGGCTAGGAAAGTACCAGCTGCTCAAGGAGGGTCAGGAAGTCACTGGTATTAACTTTATGGTACTCTGGTCGACTGGGATGGACACAATTTCATGGTTGGCTCATAACCCGAGTCTTGGTGGACTGTAAATTTTCTCATCTGTGACAGATTTTAACGTTCCTGTATTCCGAACAGGATGGCTAAAATAATTATACAGTTATATCAATGCTTCCAAGTATGAGAAGACTGCATGGATTCTCATCTATGATTATTCTTCTGTGATCCAAGTTCGAAGTGGAAGATTCGTAGAACGATCTGAAGATGAGGAAGCAACCTAAAATGCTGATCACATGTAGGTGCCTGTATTATTTCGTGACTAACTGAACTCAGGTTGGGAGATAAGGTTTTGCTGTATCGACCACGTAGCTGCTTTTATTTGTCATAACAATATGTTCCTGTAGCTGTATAACTACTAAAACGGTTATTGAACGATGACTTTTACATTGAAATTCTATGATAATGTGGTTCTCTAGCCTCTCTCTACTTGTATGCTTGGAAATTACAGGAAAAAAGGGCCATCTCTTTGTCCATCCATGGTTGAAAATCCCAAGAGTCGTTAAACTGTAAAAAATATATTTTTTATGGACAATTAAACTTTATAAGTTTTCAGATGGTCACCGAATTTGTTAATTCGTTATTCCAATGGTACTTACACTTCAAAAGTTTTAGAATGGTCATGGAACTTATCAAATCATTATTTCATTGGTCACTAAATTTTAAAATATTTTTGAACCGTCTATTTTATAAATTGTTATACAATACATCGTTCAATAACTCATTGTTAAAAAAATATGGCAGACTCGCTAACATTGCATATAGAAGTATTGTCATGGTACATTTGTCTTTAGTTGACGATAAATTAGTCAACAATGCGCTTTCATCTATTAAAAATGCTTGTAGAAAATGCGAATTTTATCCATTGTCTTCTTTTGTTTATATAGATTTTCATTTAGTATTATTTTCTATTACTTTTCTTGTTCATTGCCTTTTTATAAGCACATTTTTTTGGTAATTTGTCCTCAACTAACAACAATAGTTATAGTGCCATGTCCATTTATTAGCCATGTCAGCGAATCCATCGAATTTTCTAATTGAGCATTACTAAGTAATTTATGAGATAACCATTTGATAAGTTCGATGATCATCCGAAAAACTTTTAAGTTTAATGGTCAATGTGACAACGATTTAATAAGTTTCGTGACCATTCGAAAAATGTTCAATGGTCAATGAGATACGATTTGATAAGTTAGGCGACTTTCTGAAGTTTTTTTAAAGTTTAACTGTCAATGAAAAATACTGTGCAAAGTTTAATGGCCATTTTGGTTTTTTTTTTATCCCATATTCTCCCTGAGAAAGTTAGTACAGATAGCAACTTAGCAAGAAACAATTTAAAACAAAAAAATATTATCATATAAAAAGAATAGTAGTGGCTTAAATCTTATTCAGTCATCGCTATAAGAATTTGATCCAATTCACTATCAAAAAAATTGCTGTGTTCTCTGCCTTACCCTCCTATTTGAATCACTGCAATCTAAGGGTAGTTTCATTACCATTTCCATAGAAATGTCTGAATATTTGACCCCTCTAGCTATACATTCCAGCAAATCAGTGATAATCGAGGGACAGCTTTTCGTCAGGTGCTTGAAGCCTTCAGTTTGCATCACCGCTGAAATCCAAAGAAGATTCGTGCAATAATCAGTTTTCAATCCAAGGAAATGAAAACTTTTCATTCATAGTTGTTAATAATCTAGTTGGTCTAAGTCATCCACTATAGGTAGCAATGATCCCAATTGGGTGGCGGATATGGGTTCATGTTTTGGAAATATCAGTACGTATGCCGGAAAGAACCATTAACCCAGCATGACACACAGATTCGTCTTTTCAAATATAGAAATACGAAATACACATGCATAGAAATCCAAGATCTAGACCGAAACCTGAAACTACATGTCTCAAGTTGCTCCTAAGACTAAGCATTCATATTTGCAGATTGTTATGAATAAATGATCAAGTTACGGTCAAAAGAATATTGTTTGCATGGGTGGAGGGGAAGGGGGGGGGGACCACAGACCTAGCAAACTCCCCCTACCCATGTGGCTAGACAGGATTGCCATGAGCTGCGTGTGGTCCATTTCATCGAAAATGCAAGGATGATGATATCATATGCATGTATTATTGCAGTATCCTAGTCAAAGTGTCGTGTGTCGGCAAATGTCAAGCTTGCTAGCCATGTGAGGGGAGGCTGGCCCGGGGGCCCTGTGCTGAGGAGCTAAAGCCTCTGGGTACCGCATGGGGAGTCCTTGTCAATTGTGGGGTGGCACTGATTACCGAAATTGCAATGATGATGGTATCATATGCAGATATTATTGTCGTATCGTAGTCAAAAGTGTTGTACGGTAATGAATGTAAACCTTGCTGGCCATGTGAGGGGAAGGCTTGCCCAGGGTCCTTGCGTTGAGGTGCCACAGCCCCTGGGTGCCACATGGGCGGTCCGTGTCAAGTGTGGGGGTGGCACTGATTGTAAATGGATTGTGATAAAAAGATGCGGAGCAAACATGCAATGAAAGTTTACCTTTTAATTTTTTAGACCGTGCAATGAACTCAATACACACCGACCTCAGTTGGGAATAATTGTGCTGCTCTGCCAAAGCGAGACTTGAGGCTACAGTGTTGATGGCAATATGTTCGTTAATTCTCGCCTCACAAAGTAACTTAGAGTCTTTCAAGTGCATATCGGTCTGCAGCAGATAGCAGATGCTGTGCCATAACAGTTTTTGCCCATTTTGTATTGAGACCGTGAAACTCTTCCACATCGGGATAGATATCCCAGTTAGTGATGGCAACGGGGCGGGACCTTGCCCCGTTTGTACTTTTTTTTTTTTTAAAAACAAAAAATTTCCAATTAAATACAAATTCAAAATTTTATAATCCAAAGCAAACAATACTTAAAATAACTATATCAATATCCAAATATGCAATGAAAACAAACAATGTCCAAAATTTAAAAAACAATGTTCAATNCAAAAAATTTCCAATTAAATACAAATTCAAAATTTTATAATCCAAAGCAAACAATACTTAAAATAACTACATCAATATCCAAATATGCAATGAAAACAAACAATGTCCAAAATTTAAAAAACAATATTCAATTTTTTTTTTATTTAACTTCGAGGGGCAGGGCACCCTCGTCCTGCCCCGGCCCGCGACCCGTGGCGGGGCGGCAATCCCCGCCCCGCCAACCCGTCGGGGCGGATTTTTTTTGCCCTATTCTGAGCGGGGCCCGTAGGAACGGGGCGGGGCGGGTTTTTTTTATCATCTCTAATCCCAGTATAGATAGTGAAGTAACGCCTACAAACAACCAACCAAACCAAACGACTCGTACTTTTAATTAGCAAAAGAGAATCCAAAAACCATATAATTTTGTAATTTTTCCACGATAAAACAGGGTGCACAAGCAAGTGATTTAAGTTGGAGGCTAAAACAAAAGGAGAGTAGAGAATTTTGAACCTTGAAAACTGGAGCCTTGATGTCTTCAACTCTAATGCACTTTGTGTTCTGTTCCTTAAATGCACCAAAGAGTTGTGCCTTAAAAACAGGGGAGCGTGCTGCAAGGACCAACTTGCGTGCATCAAATAATTACCCCTCGACTTCAAATTGTACATCGCTTTCCTCCGAACTTTCTAAGAGTTGCCCAAAATTTCGTCCAATCTCAGATGCGGGTGAAGATTGGGAATGCAATATATTCCTTTCTACAGATTTTGTAATGACACCCACAGTGCATTGGATGAAGAGACGATCATCTTTGAGATAATCTGATTTTTCTAGCGTCTCTTTGTTGATATAGAGTTTGTAGCCCCTGCAAATATGATCATCAAAATAAATAGTGAGACAGAATCGTGTGCACGGACATATACATAGTCCCGGTGCAAAGAATAATGTTATACATTATTATGTGTGATCAACACTAGTCTAGATGATAGTGCGCTCATTCATAGTCAAATAGTCAAATGCATTAAAATGAATAACTACGTCATTAGAAAACAATCAATACTCCACTACCACCTAGACTGATGATAATCACAACTAATGATAAATAACATTAGTTTGGTGCAAAATACCGGACAAGTATGCAATGCAAGTACTGAAGTACATATGCATATAAATAATGACAGGAGCACATGCACATGTATATATTTTAAGTCATGGATGGACCGCAAAGACACGAACACACAACCATTATGCAATGAATCAAACATAGAAACCGAAAAGGACTCACATAGTAGAACCCAAATTTATCGAGAAAAAGCTATATAGAAACACCCCTTACCACGTTTTACCGTGCCTGATCGTGTATGGCTTGGTATGGTTTTGCACTAAATGACTATCCTTTCCACTTTGGTCGAGCAACTCCATCTTGAACAATGCCCTCACCTCATCGCCCTCGCTAACCCAACCGATATAACACGAGATACAAATCCTCCCAACCATCTTTTTCTTGCCGTCGGGATATAAATAAATTGCCCAACCCCACCCTACCTTGTTCCGTTGCCATCCCTAAACTGAACCACGACTGAATCGTTTCGTTTATTACATTGACCTTTAAAACTAGTCTCACTTATACTTTCATTAATTAAGTTATTGTTTTGTTAGAGCTTGTAATTATTTTTATTTATTTATTTTTTTGGACTTTCCAAAACGTTTCCGAAGAGTTTCGATTTCCAAGGTTTCCATGCAGTAAGATAATATAATAAACAATATTTTAATTTCTTTTTGTTTCTCACTAACAAACATCTTATTAACACCGTTGTTAAGAATTAAAGCTGTAGTCTCCTTCCCAGCAATTTGTTCAAAGTTAACAACAGGATTGATGACTGAGGAACTATACAAAAAAATTATCCATACAATTAACATTACTATATACAACCTAAAAATAGTAACTATGATCGTCTACTCCGAAAGAAGTTGAGATCCCAACGACGCTGCAAACCATCCATAATATTCGCTGTCGGGTTCTTCACAACTTTTATGGTGACCCTCGTATGATCAGCCATGTCGATATCAGATAGAGCATCACTACGAAAAGAAGCCACATTCTTTACTGAAGTGACAGGGGCCTCTTTCGGAGAAGAAGATTCACCAATCTCTGCTCCAAAAGATGAAGTAGATTTAGGTGGAAATTCTATCGGTAAATTATGATCGTTGGCTGCTGAAGTACTGGTTGTGGACAGTGATTCAAACAAGTTACCCTGTGTCAGAGAACGATTGTCCGATTTCAAACTCTTCAGCGACTCAAACACGGCTTCCATGAACATCTGGAAATTGTGTAGAATAATGCTTTGTTTCAAGATAAAGAACGTGTGAATCTTGAAGACATAAGAATAGATATTCTCACCCTTTCTTCCCCTGCATTGCTTGGGAAATATGTGGCATTTCCAAGACATTGCTCTACGGATTTACCATCATCTATGGATGCGGGTGTATGATAACTGCTGACACTGCCACTTGAGAGTTCAAAGCTGAACAAATTAGAAGACAATGTACGAGAACCAGATCCAGAATCTTGTTCCTGCAGGGCACAAAAATATCTCGATGAAACTCATAAAGTCACAATTTTCCCCCAAGTTCTTTTCCGTCGAAGCTATGGTTTTAAAGTAAATGGATATGAAGATGAGTTAATTAGAAAATTTCTGCTAAACACTTTAGGAGGTACCTGTGCATCTAGTTTTTTATCTTCGGATAATAGATCCGCCAGGACCTGAATAATGCAAATTAAACTACAAAATCAAAATCCAACATAAACTCCATTGATTTTATGCATAAATAACAACAATAGTGGTTATCAATGGACGAATGAGAGGAGTTCTAAATAAAGATTAGCACTAGTATAAAGTATTATTGACTACTGCACCGGCAATAAACTTTTCAAGATGAGACCATGTCCAAGAATACAATACTAAACCAATTATTTTTTTCTAGAATCAACATGGCTTAGTTAATATGACCTAGGAGAAATTTGATCTTAGCGTTAGAAAACTTATATCTTACCACTATGCTGGAGCCAAGATGCTTAATGACATCTTCTGTACTATCAGCTGCTCGACCTGAACAAATTTGCAGGTCAACTTCCTCTAAATTGTAAAAAAGGAACATCTTGTCTGGTAAAGGTTAGCAAAATAAAGAACTAATGGCATGTTTGGTAAATTTTATCGGATAATATTATGGAGAAACAACTAAAGTCTTGTCTATTGGACCAATCCTTTCGAGAACTACATACCAAAAACACCTTAAATACGTACCCGCTGGCAAAACCAATAAATCATCTGCGTGTTCGACATCACGAGCAGTACTCAATTTATCCTGGAGGTGGCAAACCAATGATAGAATTCATATAAACTCAGAGATCTCGCTACTAACTCAGGTCCCAGAGTAAAAACCATAACGCCAATTTACCTCACCAAAATACTTGGTAGACAAGTCAAAAAGTGTACTTAGTTCATCTTCTGAAGTTTGAAATATGTTGTTGAAAAAGATACTTATTGAATCAAAATAAAATTGAGGGCGCGGGGAGTTATGATCACCCTCAAATTTGATTATATTCTTTTCCCCCTGCAAGTCAGTTAACAAAGTATAAGGGCAGGAATGACTAAAATGAGAAGGAACGAGTAAGACTGATGAACATAGCAAATACATATTCCACATACTGATGTAGTCTATATTACATCTACAGATAATTTCACGCATCACTTGAGAAGACCAACAAATTGATAGAGAAAATACGATACATACATAAATACAAAAGTGTACATAAATCAAGATGCAGAGGTTAATTTTCTGCCTCATCATAACAAAAAATAATTAGAGCTAAATAAGACAGATGGTGCAGAAATACTATCTGTTTCTGTTGACTCTTTTTTCAAAGTCAATTTACATTTATGATGGCAAAAGAATTTGAACATGGAGGACATAGTAGTGACACCTAGACCTAATAACAATAATAACAATAAGTAGCAGATTCCATGTATGAAAATGTTCTAACAATTTGAGGAATGAGGATATAAAAGGCAGTGAAGCACCGTATGAAAAATATATATACATGAATTACAGTATTAGGCAATTTGATGAATTACCATATAAGCATCAAATATGCGATCAGAATGATGGGGTTGTATGAAATTGTCATCAACGGCATGGCCAATCAGAACTGGAACAAAGCAAGATTTTGCACCCTACAAAAAGAAGCGATGGAAGTAGTGTTATATAGAAACTAAACATTAAATTTGGATACTATGCACTGATAATGAGTTGTCACGTCGAGCTGTTCAAACAGGTCTACCTTGATAGTGTTCAAGTTCTTAATGTCAAACTTTGCCTTTTTCGAGATCGCTCTTCGCAAGTAGTGGATTGCAAGCTTAACCTAAAAATAAGAAAAACAAAAAAACATTAAATAGACAGTTTGTATCCCCCAAAATGAAGAAAGAATAAAGGATCATAAATGAAAAGATCATAATTCCTATGTTACAAATTGATTAGCTTACGGTTAGCTTAAGGAGCCGAAATTTATGACTGTCCACCAATTCCATCATCAAATCAACCAAATCCGAGAAGGGGCTGTCCAGGACCATTCCTGCAATGGAAGGATCCTCGGCTCCATACATCAGGCTGAAAGAAGCACAACATAAATCTGAATGATACTCATTACTGCATTAGAAACTCAAATTTTCTTTCCTTAAGATAAATTTACAGATCTTATTTGACCTAGTATGCAAATTCTGTGATTGCATCTCGTAATCAAATAAAAAGATATTTGACATTTTCCCACATTGCACTAGTAAGAGACATCAAGGAGATGAAAGAAACCTACTAACCAAGAAACAGCACCCATTGAACGTCCCCACAAACCAATTAAAGAAATGTTCTCATCTGCTCGTAGAAAATCAACCACTGCTCTGAGGTCATCCTTCTGCAAAATCAGTCCAGAATTTGCCAGTTAAGGTATATTTGCACACTTCAGTTATCATACATTCTGTTTCTCTGGGGTTACTGCAAGTTATTTCTACTCCTAAAGGACTACGACATGAGAACCCCTTGGCACTGTACTAAAGGAATATATTACACTTGAGAAATTTAGCCCCTGTTTGAGCCAAATTATTTGTAGAATGAGAATGAAAAATATAGCCGTTATTGGGCCTACACAAGAGATTGAAAATTTGAAAATTTGAATTTTTATGTTGATGTGACGGATAACGGTTATATTTTTCATTTTAATTAGATAATAATGTAGATCAAACGGAGTGTTAACTGCACAATTCCTAAGCAACTCTATCAATGGGATCTTATGTACCCCATCTTGAAATATATTCATCACTCTAGTGTGTATTTGTGTTTATATACATGTATACATGTAGAGAGGAGATAGACGAGTTACTCAGCCACTTACCTCCTTCCAGCCGAGAGTGACATACTCTCCTTCAGAGAGCCCAGAACCAGAGAAATCAAAAGTAAAAACTGTAACATTTGATGGCAACAATATAATAGCAGCTTCACTGGCATCCGCTCGGGAACCACTGGACACAGATCGATAGATCATCAGTAAACAAAAGCTGATAACAGCTAAAATGTTAAACTCTACGTAGATCGCAAATTTCAGCATAATAAATGGGACAAAGGTCCTACTTTTCCTGCCATCAAGAAAAAGGAAGGGACCATTTTTCTAATATATTTTTCCGTGTTCCGATAAATGTAACAATTGAAATTCTTTTGAAATCACACTGCAGCCTTAGATTAAGTATGTTTTCTATTATTCACAATTTATTAACCTATTTCCATGGCAGTATATTACACAGGGCAGTGCAATTTCTTCCGAGCAGACCATAGGCATGTAGTGGCTACATTGAAGAACATCTCCTTGACTATTTACAACCTGCAGGATTGAAACAGGATTTAATTTATAAGGTTCTTTAAAGTCTCAAAGACCCCAAGTAAAACCGATGATCAATGTTATTTAAACAAAAAAAAATTCTTACGTGCAAAAAATACATATTCATCGTGTTGATTAAGCACTAAGCATAGATTTCGCAGGGAAAAGAAATATTTAGGAATATAGCACATTAGATCTTTTGGTTGGATTTGAGAATTCAATTGGACACTACTTTTTACAAGGGTCCAACAATTTATTTATAGGCACCCTTTGGCATCAGCAAATAAATTTATATATATATACATATGTACTTAGTATACAATATATATATATATGTACTTAGTATACAATAAATGTGTGTGTGTGTGTGTGTGAGTGCTCTGCAAACTATGCCATCTTTCTTAAATATAAGAAGTTTACCTCTAAATCTGTTCTTTTGTACCACTTCCCTTTAAGCTTGAACTCTTGATCTAATAAATCGTTTTCTGGATCATATTCAGCCCTGAAATAAAAAGCAGAAGCAACAAATTTTAATAAGTAATAAAATCATCAAACACAATATCCTATAAAAAATGCATATCCAATACTTTAAAACTGGAAGTTATTTTCAAAATCTTCAGATTCATTTCAATGTATTTGTCAAAAAGAAATCCATTACTAAAATCAGGAATAATGAATGTCACAGTTTTTCGTTCATGATACCATATCACACAATATGGAAATTAGAGAAATAGCCCTCCTATATCATTCTCTATCAATTTTATCCAACAATCTGGTCTTCTTGCTTTAGTTGGATGACTCAAATACTCAACCCCACAACTAGACTATTTAAGTTTTCAAAGATTTTTTCAAAATCATTTTTCCCCAAAATTATTTTCAACCACACATTCTATGAGACCCACAACTTTTCCCCACTTTTTAACAAAACATTCTTCAAAAAAAAAAAAAATCACTTTTCCCTGGAAAAAATCTGTGCCTAACAAGTTTTTAATAGTAATATTGATTTTTACTCTTCTATACATTGTATACAGAGAACAAAATGTAAATGGATTAAAACTTTTGGATACACAATTGCTTGACATTTTGCCATAAATTTTTGAAACTACTGAACTTTGTAATAAAAGCTTCAACATTTTACAATAAATCACAAAGAGTTAAACTTGTCGCATCTCACAATGTATTGTCTTTTGTTTCTTTATGCGTGTTGAGATACAATTCAAGTCGAATATAGTTTAAAAAATGTAATGTAAGGTGCTTCATCCTTCCAATTTTAATATAAGATTGGACCAAAACCCTCTGCAACCACCAAGAGCTCCAATTAAATCAAAAGTTCAAGAATCAAAGGTTCTATTTTACCAATCAAGGATTAAGTTACTATAACAACTATAGATTCAGATCATCATCTGAACCTCAGTAATACATTACATCAATTTCTTGCACAAAAACACCAAAAAACACTTCTAGTCCTATCAGAATAAAAAAGACATTGCTTTTTCCAGCTTTGATTCACTCTTTTTGTAAGGCTTGAAGTGAATAGTGTCGTTCATGCTACCTCTTTATCCCCAAGCTTCATTGATGATCTTGTATTATTGAATTAAGTCTATAGTTTCATCCAAAAAAAATCAAATATTTACCAGTTTTGCACCCAGCTGACTAGCACATAAAAATTATCAAATATAAACCAAACCTAGTCACAAGAATATACTAACCCAACAGAAAAAGTTGCACGAGAGAGAGAAAAAAAAATTAAAATTAAAATTAAACCCACCCAAAAAAATGCATAAAATTCAGTTAATTAAGGCTAAAACTTGTAGCACACAACAAAATAACCCATCTCAAACTTTTGAAAAAAATTAGAATTTTACCATCATATACTCATATAAACAACATACATAGGCAAACTATAAATACATGCAGAGAGGAAATGGATATGTGTGTGTGTGTGTGTGTGTGTGTGTTATCCAGTCACCTGGATGGTCTTATAATGAAGTTGATAAGCTGTTCCATATAAGCTGACTCTTTTCCCTTTTCGTTTCTTCAATTTCTGCAAATAATGGTTCTTGTTTCTTGCAATACGTGTTTATATATATGAAATTACTGGAACATTTTGTATGCAGTGTAAATTAGGAAAAAAAGAAGAAGAAGAAGAAGAAGAAGCTGTTAATAGTTTGAGAAAACGAGTAAATAAAGAGCATTGTGGGGTTTATGATCGAAGAAAATATAAGAAAAGAAATAGAAACCGGCCTCGGTTGTTTCTCTTTGTTGTTATCGAGTGAGTGGCCACTTGCGTTTGTTTCTTCCAGGGATGGACAATACATGATTCCTCGATTCAGGTTCGAAGACAATCGCATTGAACCACGAATGATTTTTTTGTCCATAAAACCAAATGTTTTTTTTTTTTCCAAGACTAGTTCTTGTCCATGCCAAAAAAATTGAGGCTCGGCCACGACTCTGTTTTTTTTTTTTTTTTTTTAAATGTATTATAGCAAAGAATATTGAATAATAGAAATAAAAGAGTAGAGTACAGAATATTGTAGTAAAGAAAATAGCCAAATGTATAAATTGAAAATAAGAGTTGAGTAATTGAATAATGGAGAGTATATTGAATATTGCA